>QNGE01000377.1:33675-49914 GCA_008508345.1 Paragonimus westermani
ACCAGTCCCAAATTGACGCATTGACTACTCGAAATCCAACGTCATCGATTGCAAAACATCTCATGACAACAGGTCATCAAGTTGACCCGGTTAACTCATTCAAGATACTGTTGCGCAACCGAAATCCGAAGTTACTAGCCTTTTGCGAAGCGATTCTCATTCGAACTTACCAACCGACGTTATGTGCACAGAAGTGGTTGAAACAACCGGTCGGGTTGCCATGGTCATGATTACATAATAACTGGTGTGCTTGTATGTGTGTCTAGTCCCTGTGTGTCGTTAAATATTTGTTGTATATAACTGGCATGTTTTACGTTTGCGACTGATGAGAGTAAATGAAATGTTAACATATCGCAATACATGTCTTCTTTCTGCTCTGATGAAGATATTTTCTCATCATGGAATGTCCTCTCCTCCAGACAGATAAATTAGCCATTGTATGATTTCCCTAAACTGAGCGTGCATCTGTAGACGTAGTTTTCGACCTCATCATTCCGCATACGCCACTTCAATTAAACTACGACCAAACCCACTAGTCGCAGTGCAGCGTTCGAAATGTGGTTACGCTGTTTAACGTTCAGACCAAACGTGAAGAAGGAGTCAACAGCACAAGCACCAGAAGAGGAAAAATAATTAGAAGAAAAGTGTAGCGAACAAGTTTGTTTCCGATACTTCATCATCAGGCTAATTACAACGCCTTTATATGGGTTAATCGTGTGTGAGAACAGGTACAGTTAAAGGTTCAGTATCAGTTTCAAAAGGATCACGTCGATTGTACAAATTATTGATGGCAGCTGAGATAGTGGTCATCCGTGTATGATGATACAAACATGATTTGAAGAGAGAGAAACATTTACCGCAGTTACAACGTGCTGTGTACGTCGTACAGTCAGTCTATTTGAACGAACAGTTCGGACATCCACCTCTTCCGTACTCCACGCACCATTCACTTCAATGTAGAACGCGACATAAACACAGTTACACAGAATATCCACATCTGGGAAAACCCCTTCCGATACAACTGATGAGACGATGTGGTCATAATTATAGCTCCTGAGGAATCTGCCTACTCGTGTATAGTTCCCCAGAATTCTGTGCTGTACTAATTTTGATAGTGGTATGGAGCACTAGGAGGTTCCGTAAGGGAACATCATAAATATTGTAGAACAACACTAAGGAATGGTTGGATATCCATCATTTACATCTAGTCTAAACCGTTAACTCCTTGTCCATTGTTCGTGTCTTGGTCAAGCAGAACTGTTAACCTCTTTCGAACACACTGTACATCTATCACCCTCACCATTGTGCAGTGATCATCTCATATGCGTTCTTGTTCTCGTTTTGAGAAGGATTCATCTGTATAAATCAGTGCTCATTTTCCCTCTGTTTTCAGAATTACAATTGGGGTAATTTATCTCACTGTGTTAGCCGTGATCAACTTCCGTCCTCTTAGTTTCGAGTGCGGGTGGCATGATGTGAAGAGTTATTACAGATCTGATCTGATCTGATCTGATCACAGAGATCTATCAAATCAAACGCCATTCGCATGCGCTGGTTCTCCAGGGAGGCTCTGTCGATTATGTTCCCACTACAGATCTGCATAATCCAAACGCAGTCGTTGATTGAATCATGTGCCACTCAGACTTTTAGGCAACATTTGCCAAGCTTGTCAGGTGACTATCATCGGAAAGAACAACGGGATTTGAATGGGATTAGTGACCTATCATCGGCGTTCGCGGTGTAGGCCGGAATCACTTGAGCGCGAACGTAGTGAGGAAAATTAATTTTTTTAGACATACTTAACCTTTATTATCGAGGCTTTATGAAGTCTGTCCCATAATCTAACTAGCCAGGTTCGAAAGATGTCACAAAATTGCACTGGAAACAGACAAAAGTTTGCCCGTGAGTGCCTACACACAGTGAGTGGATTATTGTAGCTTAATCCAGTTTAATTATCCACTCCTCTATCGCAGGGTTAACAATGCGTGTGTTTGAATTTAGTTAGTTCTTACAGAACTCAGTAGACCACGACTCCCTCCTGGTAACTTAATGTGGATGGGTCCCATATTCATTGTGCCTTTACAAACGTCAGCATATCAACTACGACATGGGAAGTCAACCGTCATTTGGTCTGTTCACCCTACTAGTCTTGTGATCAGTTCGCTTTCATTCAGTCAGTCTTGACAGATTGATAATAGGTCACAAACATGCGCCTCTGGGCGCCTCCTAGAAACAACCTCTTTTTACACATTTCCTAGGTTTGTACGAACCGTTTCCTATTATGCTCTCTTTCCCACTTTCGCATCCCCACCCTGCTATCAACCACTCTGCCGTGGTTATTGCTAAGATGTGAAATGACCGACTATTGTGACCACGGTCCGCTTCCCCAACTGTCGAACAAGCTGCCGACCGACTGACCAACCGCTTTGCGTCAGCCCCACCCGTGTCTTTCAGTAGTAGCGATGTTGGTGTAGCACCTGGCATGCAAACCCGGCAACTGAGTAAACCTAACCTTCCTTAACGGCCCAGTGCCACCTGAGTGGGAATACCATCATCATCAACTGAACAGCTGTCGTGGCCACGTGACGTCCAGGAAAACGATACATCCAATGGGGCGTGTGCGTGCACTAACATACAAGGCTCCACCATTCCTGCATAGGTACCTTGCCCACACATTGCTACCGTCTTAGGAGCAATAACAATTGTACATATGTACACCCACATACAATCCGCTGGCTCTTCATACTGTGTATCAGTACAGAAGGGTCTCGTGACTGTTGTGTGTCTGTGTGATCCGATCCCTGCTCCCATGTCTAACTGACCCTCCGCAAATTCATTTCGGACGTATTGGCATTCGAGTCCGAATTTGACTAAAATTGGTAGCTTTCGGATGTAGGGTGGGCAGACACATATGCATGCACAGGTGTAGTTCTGGTCGGATACACATTTTTGCTCATCAAAATCCCACGACAACCCGTATTCGTTCGAGCAACACTTAGACTAATTTTTATTCCCAAATAATTTCAAAACTTTTCCTGTTATACCTTGTTTTCAAATGTCTAAAATCACACTCCCCAGATCCAGCTGTACCTTGCCCTTCAAGCCCAATGAGCAAATGCACTGGTTACATTCCTAGCGTACTGGGCGTCACTCCCGTCAGCCATGAGTCAAACGACGAACAAACACAGACTGGCTTGGTTGTTGCCGCAAGCTCTATGTCATAGGGCTTCGTACGATGGCATGGCTGATCACATCAACTCAAGTTAACACATGTATAGTAGACCGATTTAGAACGTGACCTTCCAGATCGATAGATGGAGGTTGTGTTCAGTGAGTTATCCTCTCTTAATACAATCCTCGGGATATAATGGATTCGAATGATCACTGGTCGAAGCTGATCCTAGAGGCGTCGAGTTCATCTCTGTGGTAGTACACCGTCTCTAAGCTTCTGGTATGCACCTCGAATCTGAAGAGGTGTGTCGTTCACTAAATTCACTGTGTGTAAGATGTCTTTAGGTGATTTGATGTATAAGCTGAGATCTACGGATGTGTTAGATAAAATCAGGTGTGAGTAAACATTATCGACAATGTGCAGCTAGCGGTGTGTCTGTGGATTAGAGTAGATGGCTATTCTGAAAAATCTACTCGAACTGGCTACCCTTAGTGACATGATAGGTTGCAAGGAAGCAAACGGTGTTAACTTAAACTGATGGGAATTTCTACGAAAAGTTTTCACATAACTTCGTAGATCTTATCGAAAGGCAGTATACCAAACTCTGCAGGACGTCCCATTGGGCATCACTGGCGCGAGAACTCAATTAAACAAGTATTGAACCAACAACCACAACACAAGTGACGTAAATTGATGCTGTTGTGAAAATGCATCGTGTAGACCGGTGTTTGCAATCGAATGGAAAGACACGGTGTATATTGCCACGCTATAGAAGTGATCATTTGCACCCGTCTATGGCGACTGGAGTCACCATCCACCGCAAACATGGTGTGAAATATTCTAGACAGGGGTATTTAGCAAGAAAACGAGCAGCGGGTCAGAATAGGGTTAGAAGAATGACCTAGAAAGATTGAGAATGTAGACGCGACATTAACTCTAACACAATATTGTCACGAAGAGCATTCCTGACAGGCGATTCCAGTTATCACGGAGCAGCCAATTCACTTTACTCAAACGATTGCGGAGAGCAACGTATGCGGTGACCTGGATGATACCCATCTGTTGGTGGTTTTGGGAAATAAGCTAAACGTTCAGCCACCATACGGAGCATGTGAACTCACCATAACACGCTGCACACTTGTATTGGTTGATGAACTGGTCGCATCTCCAATAGCTGTTATAGGTAAACGGTTGCGCTGCACACACGATAATCTCATTTGATATAGGATCGGGTGGTAGAGAAAATGATGACAGAAAACACCAGATCGATCCCAAACAGGTTCAAAACCGTGAAACACACCAGACTGCACCGTTCGACTACAATCCGATGTGCTTCCGACACCAGGTTTGGTAAGGGCAACATGAGCTTCTCTTATTCTTATCGTTATCTCTCACTGGCAACTAGCTGGCGATACCCAAATATTAACAAATGCCTACACCGTAAAGCGGACTGCTTGCAATACAACACACGACAGCAAAAATGACCCAGTCCTAAAGCAATGCCCTACACTTGAGTGGTGGTAAACACGTTCCATGCACACCTACTCGCCCGTTACACTTATGTCAATACGGTCTGCATACATTCAGGGGAGCGGGCAACCTGTGAAAGATAGATATACACACTAGCTTCGTTAAATTCTTTAAGCATGCTTACTTGAACGTCGTCGAAAATGAAGTGAATCAATAGGGGAGAGTCGGTAATCCTTGTCGAACACCGCTCACAGTGAACATCTGTGACAGGTGAGTACAAATTCGTACCTTGTTTACAATGTTCGCCAATAGTGATTTCAACATATTCGCACATTTTTGTGGACCTCGTTTACGAAGGAGATAGTTCCAGTAGGTGTTATGACCAACCGAATCGCGGATGAAAGGACCGCTACCGGCGGTTGATTGTAAGAGTACCGATGTCCTGAGACCCTTTGTAAGGTGCAATTTGATTAATGGTAAGTCGCCATTGATTTCTCTACTCCGACATATCAGACAACTTTCCCATCCAAAGATGTTTACTGTCTTTCGGACCCCAGCCAGAGGACCGGGAGCGCCCTACTAAACGAAACTTCACAATGAGTACCTTCATACCCTGAATCAGAGTTATGCGCTGACTACCGGACTGCCGATTCCAACCAAACCTACCATTTGCAAACGAGACACAATGTGGTAGGCGGTGAATAAACATTCGTAAAATGTGACAAAGCCAACGAAGCTTCCACCAAACTCCACTAATGCATTGCAGACACCAGTGGTTAAAACTGATACTCTGTAAATGTCCTCCGCGCGAATGGAACGGATTCTACAGTCATACATACACAGTCATACTCTCAAGGTGACATCGTACACTGGACTTTCCAGATAAAGACTGAGATCATGCCGACTCCATGGACGATATATGTTGGCAAACGCCATTCGAGCCTTTGCTATGCGATTTGTGATCTCACCGGACATTCCACAAGCGTTGATCCAGCTCCCAAGATACCTAAACTTCTCGACCGTTTCCAACTGTTCACCATCGAGGGTGAGAGCAAACGCTGAGCTCCGCCAACCTTAGAACATCACTTAGTAGGTTCAAAGGCCATACCCTACTATTGAACTGAAGCCTCTAATCTGTCTAAGATGTTCTGGGCTCCTTGTGAGTCCTCACAGGTTGGGGCGATGTAGTCTGAATACTCTATTTTTCGAAGTCGAGTACATGGGAGCAAATTTACGCCATCATATTCGATGTCTGTCAGGATATCGTCTGCTGCAAATGTGGATAGAAGGAGAGATGCCGGACAACTTAGTCGCAACCCACTTGAGTTGCTAGAGGTCGGTGATATGCTGTTATAAGCCTGCATCCTGCCCAAAGTCTGTTAGACCTTTCGGGATGTTCCAACACTTTTCAAATGCAATCCATTTCAATAGACAGTCTCAGAATGTAGCTCTATCAATCGAATCAAAAGTCTTTCTGATGTCCAAGAGGACAACTGATAGTCTTCTAGAGGAATGGCGGAGTTCAGGCGCCGAGAGAAATGTCGAGGTGTGATCAACGCATCAATCGTCGGGGTGAAATCCAGCTTCTTCCTCACGCATATGTTTTTTGCGCGTTTTGCTTAATATGCGAATTACGATGGCTGCGAGCAAGTTTGACACAGTATGAACCAGTCCACCTCCTAGGTGATTGGCACACGAAATGCGTGAGCTATTTCTGATAACGAGGATGACCTTAGCCAAATTCGTCATTTGGGACAACTTCGTTGACCGAAGCCCTTTGACTAAGGCTGGACCTCCATCTACAAAAACAGACGTAAAAAGTGCTTGGTGATGATTGAGAAGCTTGACCTTGAGAAAGGTTGCGGTTTCCGAGAGCCGAGAATCGTCAACAAACCACTGACTACAAGCAGAGCCCGAATGTATAGTCAATGGCTTGGTTGGTCGGTTGAACTACTGCTGGGACTGCTCTGCTGAGCGTCCTAAGCGTTACCGCAAGTTACGAATAGGCTCACAAGTGGCTTAGCAGATTACTTCGCTCACACTTGGCTTTCTGCTATCGGTTTCTGGAATCGGATGGAAAGCCGTTCAAAAGTCAGCGGCTTGTTCCATCTCGATAACGCGTAGTGTTCACCAAGACACGCGACCTTCTCGCGGTTGCTTCCGGGGCTGCAGACGAGTAGCCTTGCCAGTCGAGTTGTACTCACTGTTGAATGGACTATTTCGGCGGGCGTCGAGAGGTTCTAAAATCGAGGAGACAACAGATATCGATGATGAAGCTCTCCAAAATAGATGCAAGAGCTGCCTGTTGACCTATTTGCATATGTGCTGGAATATCGAAGGTGGCAAGCTTAAATGGTGTTTACGGGGCGATTAGGGGCTTATCTCCTTCAATGTTTAGCACACTGTCATTTCGGCTGACTTTCGTCGCGAGCGACGAATGAGGTGTGTCTCGGGCGTGTGCGCGAAAACTGGATTATGCAACCACCAAGTTGTTTGACAAAGGAGAGGGAAAGAAGGCGAACCGGTCTGGTACGATAAAATTTAACAAACAACACCACCACCATTCTCAACCATCAGATGACAGAATACTTCTCGGTTTCCCAGACTGAAGAAGGGAGTTGGTTTGAGGGGTCCCACCTGGCTCCTTTGGTTCAATAGGAGCCTAACCCACAGAACAGCGGGACGAAGCAACGAGTTCGCCGTCCATTAGGGACCCGCGACTAACAGCGATTCGGCTCATACACCCTTCGGATAGAGTCCCTACATCCAGGATGCTCAATGCACTTTACAGGAGGTTTCGACAGAAGTGTCGCAGCATTTCGAGGATTCATCAAAGAAGGCGGATCCGATACAGTAGATCAATTTAGCCAGAGAGTCAAAGATCGACAGGCTGTTGAGGGAAATGCTTCTTGTTGTCGTGGGGCAGTGACCAAATTGGTTCATACGCCCCTCGAATGGCTCCAACCATTCAAGGTACCCGGCGTATCCGTCGAAGCCGGTGATCAGCGAGGTGATTCGCAGGCCTACCTCGAAGGTTGTCCATGGTTGTGAAGACTGGAGATGTCAGTACGCTATACGGACAGCATGTCGGACGGATAACATGTTGCCCGGGAGCCCATGTGCTGCCGTTGGTGAATCTGAAGTACTTTCGTGGGGGTGGGGTAACATACCCTATATCGTAGTACCGTTAAGGATTTGACGTGGCATTTCATAGGAGTTCCGGCTGCCAGCAGTGAGTGCGCCACCCTGTGGTAGTACCACCACCCACTGTTCGTAGCTGCTTAGACACCAGGAGAACTCCACTTACTTTGCAGTTAATCGCCACTTGGAAGTCCGTTTCCCAATCTGCAACCTGCAAACTCGACCGGTGGTGTTGGGCTATCCCACCTGTTTGCCCGGGTACAGGGTAACGCAGGATAGACGGTCGACACAGCCGGGAGTATAAGTGAGTGTCTTTTTGCTGTCCTATGCGGTCAGGTTCCTTCTACGTCTTTCGATCCTTCAACCAAGTGGTGGTCATCACATAGTAAGTAGGTTTTTAGTCAGCTTACGCTTTAGCTCCTGACGATAGTTGTCACGCTCAGCGCCAGACAGAGCATAGCAACAACTGGTTGCAGAATTCATCGATTCATTCGAAATTCAATTCTACCGCGACAGTGCTCCTTCTTCGGTACATATTCTCATATCTGCTGAAAAGTAGTCCGGATATTTGTTAGGTTCTCTCAACTGACTTGACCTGGGTTGATCGTTTGTCCGTGCTACCTGATAAACGTCCATTCCAGCTTCTCCGCCTAAATGCCAGTAACTATCTTACATTTACTGATTCGCAGACTCTAAGTAGACTGCTGCACAGTCATTTTGTATCTATAGCTGAGATTTGCAATATTTCTTCTTATGCTGGAATACACAGTCTCTTACTCCATATTAGTGTGATATGATCAACCGCAAAACACATCGGCCAACCACTTCGCTTGTGAAGTAAGACAACCAACTTGAGCATTCAAATCGCCTAGGTGTAGGTCTGTTTCCAAAGGTCAACGTGAGCCACGTACAGTCCATTCTTGGTACTGACCTGACAACTGATTTTCTGAACATATGACGATGTAATGAATAAATAAAACTTTTCTGATTAACAGCAACAATTTTGGTCTGATTTACCAAATCCAGAGATGCACCTATTTTGTTCATTGGGATTTAACCGAGCAAGCATTGCTGTGCTTTGAAACAAAGTGCGATTTATATTTCAGCTTGACATGTTTCTGCTACGGCTTTGCTAGTGATCCTAAGGATCAAGCGCTTGAATCGATAGCCATCTGAAAGTAAACATAAGTGTGGGAAAACGTTAAAACTGTTCATTTGATTATCAGAAAAGTGGTACAGAGACACATCCACAGTCGATAGTATGCTCATCAGAACGGTACACAGACTCATTTGTCGAGAAGTGTGGAAATTAAAAGTAATCATTTTCCACGGTTACCTAGGTTTTAGCAAAAAATTATCTCCTGAAAGCATAAAAAACGCCAGAGAATAGAGAAACAAAGAAGAACTCAAATCTAGTACTGGTTGAAAAGTGTATCTGTTCGGGGAATGACAACTCCTGAAACTTCTGGGCTATATGTGCCAAGGAATACGACTAGGTTACGACACCGTACCTTGTGTCTCCGACTCAAACCTATGATCAACGAGGTAACAGGGTAGGGGTGTTCTCGGGCTCCCACTAGTCACTTAAGATTTATCTATAAACCTAAGGAGGAGAGCTGTTGTCGTTTCATTTCGTTGTTGCTATGTGAACTAGATCTGATCAAGACTGTATCACATTTGTGGTAATGTGCCAATGGCTACAGTCCATCGTTCGGTAGCGCCTTTTCTAATCCCCGTACTTAGAAGACGGTTGTGCTGTGACCATAGAAATAGTTCTACTGTACTAGATAGTACATCACAACTTACGACTTCAGTAGCGTGAGGTCCATCCCAATGAGCCTTTGGTTTGACCGACTTCGTTAAGCCTTGCATTGCTGAAGTTCCTTGCGGATCAACACAACGTGCTAGGTTGACTAGCACGTTCAGTTAGCGGTTTGGGTTAGGATAGAATAATAATTCACTCTTACCAACAGAAGCGACTATTTTTGTGTTGGTCTTCGTTGAATCACATATGTGTTACACTGCAGATCATATAACGGCGATCAGCGGCTTTCCGCCTATGACAGAATCAATCTCTTTAAGTTCGACGGAAAACGTCCTAGTACCTCTGTGTATAAATCTAAATTCATTTTGCAACACATCCTAGCGTCCAGCAGCTGTGACACTTGGGGTCACTGACTTTCTGTCGTCAACAATGAACGGTTCACAGACAACATACGCGCAACTACTGCATTATGTGTTCTCATCTCTGGAGGTTTCAAAGGGTCACATTTGTCCCTTCCGAGATATGTGTAGTTCGGGATTGTTGGTGTTGACACCATTCGAACTCCAGGTGTGCCACACCTTAGTAGCAATTTAAAATCAGTCATCAGACACAGTGTAACCATTTCAGTGGGCTGAAGCAGAGATCGTGGAGTTTTAGAAGCGTGGGTATACTGCAATGTATACTGAAAACCAACTATATGGCCTTCAGCCGTCACACAACTGTTCACAGCATGTGTACACTTGACACACCATCCGCCCTCACTCAGAAGCTGCTGTCACGGTTGTGGAATTCGTGAACTGCATAGGGGGCATTTATCATCCGGGCCATCCTGGTTCAGATGGCATGATGCATAAAGTTATTACAGGTCGCCTGGTGAATGTGCATTAAATACGGGGAAGGAATTGAACCACGAACACGTTCAAACCGGTTCTTCAATCGAACCGCAAGCGTGTTCACTTGAAGCACAGCATCGATAAGTGAGTGTTTAAAAACGCAGCACACGGCATATCTTCATTTGACCGACGTACAGCCTGCTGCGTACTTTTCAGGTGTTTTCACTGCTACCTTATGAAAACCAATGACGGTTTTCAACGCGGCAGAATGCTGGTGTCATAACACATGTACAGCGTCGCACACAGCGTGACACCAACTACCGGTTCGTGTCTTTGATTGGATCGTGTTGTTCGGACTACCTCCTGGTCATATCCCTTCTGGTCTGTGCTAGTTGTAGTGTGTGGGTAGAACGGTAAATGTTCCAGTCTCAATAACTCGCGGTGAAGGTTATTCCAGACATCCTTCGTGACTCTGTCCAAGTACCCCTGCGCAGTCAACAGTGCGACCTACAAACCTATAGGCCCAGCCGTCTTTTAGCCTACGTAACACGACTGAGTCGGATTGAACAGAAATCCTGGTCGGCTACCAACCAGTACAGTACAGCAAACTAGGTCAGGTTACACACATACACACACATTTCGAACTTGGCTGTCACGTAAACATACTGAATTGTAACTGTCATTAATCGCCACTGACCTGATATTCTAGATAAACACAGTTCGCCCCATTACACACTTTGAACTGGTACCGATTTTGTGGACTGTAATCACAGGTACATTTTTATTTCATAGGGTTATCTCGGTGAGTATTCTCACCTGTGATGTTGAGCTTAAAACGTTGTAGTAATATAGATTAAGTGGCATTTCACTATCCTGCTATCCATCTGTGAGTGCCGTGGTGAAGGCATTTTGAGGTCGGGGTCGACAGTTCATTCAAAAATGTTGTCCAGATTGGGATACACTGTTCTCTGGAATCCAGCATTGTCTTGTGTGTATATTTCAGTGGATCCACCGGAACCAGATCACACTAGTGGACTGCGATTAGGAGGAAATTGTGTCATTTAAAGGAAACACTTTTCTCTACTCTACAGATGAATCAAACATAGCATATAGAGATTACTTTATACCACCAGCCAGAGCGGGCTACATTTCATTGATGCACACTTGCCGGTGTCATTTACAGCACTATAAGAGACAGTTTTTACGTTCTGCGAAGTAAATACTCGGACCTCTTTCTCAATGTTTTTTCACACGTTACTACTAGTTACCACGTGATTGTGAATAATGACTTAATACGTTGTGCGTTAAAGTATCCAATCTATGATATCTCATTACGCCTGAAACAAAACGAGATTTTAATAACTCAGTAATACGCATAATGTTTTTCAGGTTCTGTGTCTGAGGTGGTTGCGAATAAAATGGAACAATACCTGGTGGCCACCCCTTAGACCGCCGCGACCGATATATTGTCTCCTGAATGTTTCATCGAGACAGTCTCTTACACATGTATTCTCCTACACTATGTGGTGCTGTGCCAGCCTAATGAAAACAAACGTACCCCACTGCTCCCAGTTGGAACAACATTCTGACAAGACGGTGCACGGACCGTTCCACCAACTACGGGAGCGCAGACGACAAATTCGAACAAAATACTGTTTTTATCTGGAGATCATGTAGTTCGATTCCCGTGCTGCAAGTAACCATTGTTGTTGTTTCAGCTGTTTCCCGAAAACGAACTGAGCAAGGAATTCTGATGCTGGTCTGTGTTCTCTGGTCTGTCTAACCCTAAGCCAGATTTCCGTATTGGTTTTAGAAACCCAAACCTACCGGAGGTGTGAGAGACAGCGCAAATATCACCGCTCTTAAGCGAATCCTTAAGTGAACTACTAGGACTGAAAGAGTCATGCGTACCAATGGTGGAATGAACATTGAATATTCCAGATATCGAGCTTGGGAGGTCACAGCTTGCGTCGGCGGCCACATATTCGAACCGCCCTCAGAACTTTTAAACGTGCAGGATTTTCCAATATTACGGCAGAAAGTGTTGGCTGTCTTACAGTCGATAACGTCTTCAGACATGACAGCTTCCCCGATATGGATTCTTCTGAAGTTTTTCCAACCTCTCATTACCCACTTAAAGGTTGCAGACGGTTGAACACTTCCAAAGGAACGGGCTTTTGCAATCACCTCGAAACCTTGCTATTCAGGTACCATTAAATCGCTCCTGACGATTTCCGATAATCCACCCAGAGGCGCCTAATTACAAATCCAACAGCACTGTGCCGGACAATGCACAAGTACTAGGCAGTCATGAATTAAGACTGCTGGGTGAAGGAAATGTTTTAAAATGTTCCATATCAAAAGGAGCCTCTGAACTCTCACAGAGAACATCGTTGATGCGGATGGACTAGGACATTTTACAAAAACGATTCTAAGGGCTGCTCTTAGATTATCCCAGAATGGCACAAAAATAACGTACAGATACTATTGGAATTCACTAAAGTGATGTGGAAACATCTTACACCAATAACGTTATAGTACTGCTGTGTGAAATTTCTCCTTTTTGTGATCAGTCAACTTTATGTCAATATTTTTAGCAATAAATTAAAGCCATGCAGATTGTTACCATGGCACGGACGATCTAGGCAACTGATGCAAAAATATCACCCAAGTTGAACTGTTTTGTTTTTTTGCTTAATCTATTTTGTCCTATTGTTTATTTCACAATCTTTGGGAAAACAGATGAGGCAACTGGGAAGCTCAGTGTTAAACAGATAGGATCAAGCCGGACTCTGCTATCGACCACGCTAGTTTGTGTGCGAACACATTGGGCAACTGGCTCAAAAATGCAGCAGCGTCAATCATGGGATTCACTAGAACTATTGATTCCGGTCCCAACACGAAGTTCGATCTAATGAGTTATGGTTGGATGATACAGTTCGTAGCTCTGTTTTTGTTAACTTATGCAGTGGCTCATTTTCAATGATATGATGAACACTTTGGAAGTATCACTGCCGAGATGCCGCTAACCCTGCCATTTCGCATCGAACCGAAGACAGCATTATCTCAAACTCATGGTTTGGGTGAGTGTTCTGGAAACAAGGACTCCAGTGTGGTGTATCTGTTTCCACCGCTTCTGTCCCACTACGATACGCTCAGTGTGGTACTATTTCACAGTTATATAGTGGTGACCGTGAAGCTTCCTGTGTCTACTTAAACTATCATCGGATAGTGGGGCAATGGAATCCGACCACAAGTTGCAGTTCAACTAAAGGCAGTTACGCACAGGGTTCAGTCAATTCGCATATAACCAAGTGTATGACTGACATAAAGAAATGTCTTGATGGGATTGATATCCAAACCACATGACACGATTGTGGAAGCAGTGGCCAATCGTTGAAGTCCCTATTCGCTGCGTACAAACTGCACTCTGTAAAAAGCAGCAGGCGCACCGTCGAAGTTTATCAAGTATTCAGCAGACTACCGTCCGTGCGGTATTAATTGTGAACACAAAAGGTAACATGCTGAGACATCATCCTCGTCCATCATTTCTGCAGTTTTTCAACATCCCGTCTCTGCCGCACTTCGAGTGATCTACAGCGAACAAGCCTGCAAAAGTGGATAAACAATTTGGTCCTGATCAGTCTGGAATCGGTGTTACAGTCTGCACCGCGCATCATTCGTGTGATATACAAAATAGAATACCGCGCTGTCGAACGATCGCGTAATTAAAAAATGGACTGGTTGCATTCTCGGCATTTCGTCTGAAGCTGTCTGGCACCAAACACTACCACTCGCCCGGAACTCACACGGCTCCTCAGGAACATCAGCCTCCAAAATGTTCATATTCAGTCGGTTCAGACTTATGCCCCGATAGCTGTCGAGACTGTTAGATGTCTTTACCTTTGAAAAAGAGGACGATAAGGGCAACCTCGAAAGCTTCCGGTATCACCTCGTACTTCCAGATGGAGTAAACCAGTGGGAGCAGTGCACGTTCCAGCGCCGGGTCCCCATTCTTCAGGATCTCGTCTGCCAATTCATCCTCGTGTATAGCCTCCCAATTGCGCAGTTGACCAATAAGTCTCTGCAACTTTAGCAAACCCGGGTGAGATCAAGTGAACATTTGATGCCCTGTTGTGGCAGGCTGTTCACGGCCGTCCAATCAATGGTAGAAGGGCGGTTCAGTAGGCTACCGAATTGTTTACACCACACTTTCATGAGGCCTCTGATTAGGTGCATGAACAACCGGTGTCCACCTCAACCGGTGATTTGGATTGATTGGATGCATGGGCCGAAGTTCGTATGAAGCGAATCGTTGGACTCATTGTGTTGTCCACAATCGGCGTGGCTCTGCATCCGCTCACCGCGATTCCTCCAACACTTCTCCTTGATTCCACAAACACACTCGGCCGCTTGGCCGCGAACACTCAGGAAAATCGCCTTCTCCACTCCATTGTCTGCGTCCGGTGTGGAAATGGCAAACGCAGCATTCTTCTCTCGTACCACGCTGGAGACAACCACGCCGTTGTCCTCGAACCAGTACGAACGTTTCTCACGCTCAACACCGATCGTCGCGGTGGCTGCTACCATGATCTATTCCTTGGCGAGTTGCCATACTCCCTTGGGGTAGTGCACACAGAAGCGTGGTGCAGGCGAGCAGCAGCCTCACATTGAAAAGCAGTCTTCGTCATGCAGGTGTCCAACCGCTTCACATCCAACTTTTGCTGTTTTCTGGAACAGCTACAATAAACGGACTTGCGTACATGGATAAACAATTTGGTCTTGACCAGCCTATGATCTGTGTTAGATTCAGCGCCTGGCGTCACCCCGCATGATGCGCATTTCACGAATGTGGTGCTGCCGTGCCATGACGTGGTCAGACAAATGGTGATGACTGCTCTGTGGATGAGTCCACGTCGTGATGTGGCTCACATTCGAGTGAAATCAGGTGTATGTGATAGCTAGGTCATGATTCGAACAAAGATGAACACCGTTCTCGTTGACTCAACGACTGTTGTAGGGTCCGAGTTCTCCCGGCCAGTTACCGACTCGTACTGCAAGAGCCACTGGGGAACGGTACGGGAAGGGTTTGGTGGTTGCATACTTTCGACTATCCACCCTACCGCAAGCAACAGATATGGCGATCCGGTTCATTCTACACGATGGCGGATGCAGTACAGTATTTGCTTTGTAGTGTACTTGCATGGATTCTGTGGACTTTGGATACTGCCAGGGCACCTAGACTTAAACAGGGAAGCGATCAGGGGCCTCATCCAGAGTCTTTGGCTCCAAAGTTTGTATTTCAAGGCAACGGATGACACACGTTTAAATGTGACCATTACTATTGTAGAAGAAAGTAGAACACCCAAAACCAAACCACGCATGAACATACATCGAACCGAACCGAAACACAGCTCGCTGGCAGCATCCTGCTGCTCGCTTTTGGTCAATCTGGCATGGTTGAACCTTTAAGGACTGAAGTCCTAGTCAGCATAGTCCACCGACATACTAGGTTATCAAGTGGCCAACTAGTCTTGACTGGCTTAACCAAAAAGGCACACACACACATCTTAGTCTCATTCTTTAGAGCTCATACTGAATATTTGTTAGGTGGGTGTGGAACAACCAGTGGTGCAACTCAAGCTACTTGTGTTTGAGCGCTATGGGTAAGTGTTCGTTGGTATCGCCTTCTGGGAGAGGCTAATCCAAAGTGGATACCTTGACGTGGTAGTCAGGCTTGCGTGCTATTTTGATCCGGAGGGCTGTGCTGACTAGGACTTCGGTTCTTGCGGGTTCAACCTTGTCAGATTGGCCAAAGAGGAGCAGCCAGACAAAAAACAGATGCGTGCGTTTGTTAT
>QNGE01000377.1:50716-101252 GCA_008508345.1 Paragonimus westermani
GAGGAGGAGGAGGAGGAGGAGGAGGAGGAGGATGTTGTGTAGTTTCACGGTTGTTCTTTACGTTGATTTAGTCTCTGGCCTATAGGTGAACAGACTGATTTTGCTATAGAGATACAACCAGCTACAATGCCCACACTTAAAGGTATAGCGAGATGTTGTTGTTGTTGTTTTCTGGTATTCGCATACTGCTTAATTCACGCAGGAATGCCAAACTGAATGAGTCCTTGTTGCGCTGAATCAACTGGGCTTCAAAGGGCAGGATTAGATGGAACAGTATCTGTGTTATACTGATTCCTCTATGTCCGTGTGTTTTCGTGTTCTACAAGTGTTGTAGGGGTCAGTAGATGATTTGTCTACACTTTGTGATTGACCAAACTGTTCGCCTCATTTTCGTATACTTGGCGACACACCACGCACGTGTTCAGCTGACGGACGCTACAAAACAGCTGACAAAACACGATCACACAAACCCAAGTTTATGTATGACAGTCTATTACCTAGGTACATGCTGCATCACCAAAGCAATCACAAAAAGCATATTGATTCGTGTTTAGATTTCCGCCTTTCCCGACGTAAAGATATTTTTCAAGCGAACGCTCGCTTCTTTACAATCATCTCGTAATATTGGATTACACCTTCGTGCACCTCAACTTGACGTTTCTGAACAAAGTTATGAAGAACCGGATACCCTAGGACCAATCAGACGCATCAGAAAGTATACTTAGTTGATTGCATCATCGTTTCAGTGACCAGCTAAAGACAAGCACCTTGTTGGAAGCCACAAAGGTATGGGATTGTTGCGTGTGGATAAACCAAAACTGTGCACTTTTGGGTTTCTACCTTTTCCATGAGTTACCTTAACAAGACGATATAACATGGCGTCAAATGAAACACAAGAACAGAAACGAATGAAGAACCAATAATGAGAGACGTGGTCGATACGTATTTAGATTAAACTCTTTTAGGGCTACTTTCACACAATGCAGGTTCAGTGCTCGTTCAGAGCTTTTTTGTCGGTATTGAGGAGCACATAAGCTAGGTATCCAGATGAGGATTAACTAATCAGTGAAGTGCGATAGTGGGGCTCTGTGAGTGGTTGAGCCTGACTTCTGTTGCGGCAGTTCAAGGTCGTCCATCCCACCCACAGGCAGCCATCGATGAACTGAATACCACCACCATCCGGAGCTCGCTACCATCTTGACAACCAAAAGCCTATAACCTATGAAACCGGAACAGACCTAGAAATTCTAGCATCGGGTGTTGAAGATTTCTCTATAAATCGTGCAGCTATGGCAACAGAGTGGAGGTCAAGCTGAGTAATATAGGTGGAATATGTAGGCGGTTTCATTTTGAAGCGTTCTCCACAATGTTCAACCCAATTGTCCATCCTCAAACGGAAGCCAACATGCTGATCTGTAGCTCACATCTAAAAAATACATATTTTATGGAAAGCGTCCTAAAACAAGCTCGTAAGAGAGTAAGGTTCAGAGGAGCTGTTAACAACAGGTTGACTGACGGTGTGCCATACACTTCCGAGAACAGTCTCAGTCATTGATCAGTCCATGCTAGATCTCTGTGATACGTAGACCGGCCGTAACACTTGCGGACCAACTTTGGGGCAACAGGGAGGCACCGGCGGACAGCGTTTTTCCAAAGTATGGGTTCTAACCATAGCCCAGTAGAAGGAAACAACACAAACAAGCATGATCCAAAGGCTCAGTAAGCCATGCATACGATTGACACAAACGGAAACTAAAACGGTGCTAACAGCACAGCAGCACCCTCTGTTGTACAGTTCAAATTCAACTCGTGCGCGCTTGCTGATTACGACTTCACATTACACCTCTTTCCATTGTTCATGAACGCGCTACTAAAGGTCGTCCTCTTAACACCGAGCTTCAAATCAGCATAGATTCTTTCACTTAAGACCAATTCATTTTGAAACGCAGTGCCTATATCTGGGGCTGACCGGACTCCGTTGAGATGTTCAACACTCTGTGCGATCAGCATATGAGCGAAAGCCAGCCGACTTTACAATTCTCTTGGTAATCTGTCAAGCGAACGCTCATGGGTTGCTAGATGCGTATGTATGTCTGTATGTCAACATGCTTCTGTCGACACTACTCGTTAATGTGGGTGTTAATTGCATCAACAAGTTTCTACATTATATTCTCATCCTATTTCGAGAAGCTGCAGGCGAACATTTTCTTTTTCAACCATTTTTCTCTGTCCACGTCTTGGAACGTTTACCGAACATTTGTTAACCGCACAAAAATTAAGGGCTCTAGCCAATGCGGAGATAGCGAAGTATGTGCAGCCGATTTTCCCCCTTGCTCGTGGATAAACCTATGAACTCAACCGAATGGTGACTGGTACGACTAGAGGTGAGTGTTATCGAATGAACGTTTGAGTGTAACATATTACGGTCGATTCAAGAACGAGCGACACCTTATGCAATTTCACGGCGTATGTATGATAGAATACTATGCAGACATTATTTAATGGTGTGGAGGTCTAATACTTTAGTCCTTTATGTAATCTCGAACACGTATGCGTCGTAAACTGTTGACGATTCCGAGAATGCGTGTCTCTTTAATGGGGCAATCCCGTTATTAGATCGAAGGAGGTTTTGGTTTCTAATCGATCAACTTATCAGCCTCACTCATTTGCCTCATGAGAGCCTAGACATCCATATCGATTCCTCTTTTGAATGAAATCCGATCAGTTCCACCACATTTCCAGTGTTTGTTATCCACATGCTTTTCAAGCCCAGACAATCAGCTAAACGTACTCGTAATGGGTTTGTAAGTTCGTAGGGTGTGTGCGTACACGTGCGTAAACGAGATCATTTGCCTGAACACAGTGGAACAGCAACGCCATATCTTCGTTCTTTAGCGCGCGCGTGCGCACACGCACACACACACGTGTGCACGCATTCATATGAGAAAAAGGCAACGCCAATTTGGTTTCATTGATTTGGATATTAAAATTGGTGCGCAATGGAATGCGCAATGTGAGAAAGACCGGTGTATCATGTGATCCAGTGTAAGTGCATCAGCTTCTATGTCCCGGCGAACTACTTTTAATCCGACTAAAAGTTGTGAATGAACCCATTTCTACAGTACGTCACAACGCGTTATACTTAAAAAAATTCGAAAGGGGGCAGCTGGGAAGACCATGGGGTGCGACAGCTGTGATCAGTTATAGGTAATGTTCAATCTATATTTAAAAATTTCCTTCTTATTCGTTGTTCAGATGGGGAAAAATTTGGCAGCAGCGATCGTCGGTGACGTCTGAACAAGATAAGTCTCTTGGGTTATAGGACTGTACTACAAGCCGGTTGGTTGATTCTGAAACACAACACTGATGCTGGACTAAGCCGGGTTTGGTCGCGCACTGACCTCACAATTGATTGTCATATGACATGAATGTCGGGGTCAGCGTTCCTAAGTCCAAGGTTGACCTAGCAACAGCGTTGTTTCTCGGGCTATACCGAACCAAAGTCAACCGAGCGATCGGTGAGGCAGTTGAATGGTATTTTTCAGACGCAATCAGAGGAGAGCGGAGATTTCACATTGAAATCTGACCATCTGAGCCTACTGATTCAAATGATGCAGTTGCAACATGAAATAACAGACCCCTAGTAAAAACAAAAAGAAGCGAGCCACATTTGATTCATTTTCTACAACCTCTGACAACTGTAACCAATTGACAATCTGTAAACCAATCTGTTTCCTCATGCTATCATTTTAGCTTGGACCTGGGTCCAGATAAAACAGTGAATACAACGTTTCTGATGGTTGGGAACAGCGGTGTTGTTGTTTTTGTATTGGTATGTTTGTCGAGCTTGGCATTTAGGTTGCAGACGTTTCATCACTTACACAGTGATTACAACGTTGTTTCGCCAGTAAGCAATTTGTGAGTTCGAATACTTGTCAGTCAGAGCTTATCTATTTATGGGCAATTTGCATGGGTTTATTACGATGAACAGCAGTAAATGCCAAATGGTGTAATGCTCACCAATGTGTTCTCCATCGTTTAATCCGAATGGCATGCATATAATATTGTTATTATCAATACTGGTCTCCGTGTGGGATCATCATCCATCTCACTTTGTGACGATTGTGTAGTCGTTATAACTGATTGCAAGCTAGACAGCTAGCCACCCAGATAATACAGTTCTCTTGGGAGGGTTCGTAGTGTTTCTAGTTATTAAGACCTATCTTGATAAGACTCAGAAATTCATCGGGACAGCGCGTCATTTACGAACGCTGTATAAAGTAATGTGTCTTACTCACTGTAGCATACTGAAATTAAACAGATTACATAAAATGGAGTGATCTTCCCAAAAAATACCTGCCGTCCCTGGTTGGTGCTTTTGTCAGGGGCGGTACTGTAATGTTCGTTTACCTGGAGATCTTCAGATTGAGTGAATAAGATGAACCTTGCGATGTTCCATTTCATTACGCCCCATGGTCATCTATCTCAAGTCGCTCGTTCGAATCCAGCTCTCCCTTCTATTTTCTATCCAGGGACTAAAAGTTTGATTAACTCGATCGTGGAAAACAGATTCTCTTAGCGGTGCCAACAGTATATAAGTACCGTAATTGTGTTTCCTGCCTGCTGCACAGTCATTGTTTACTGGGCTAGACTGGATCGAGTGTATTCGAAACCACAGTGTACTAAGTGCTTACATAGTAATGGAAATAGGTTGTCCGACACCCAATAAACATTTGATAAAGGCCAGACTTTATCATTACAATCTCTTACACTTTATGCGTTTCAGATCGATAATACGGAATGTCGGCAGTCATTGTATACATTTACTAGAAAGTCTCACACAGATCTCATTGTATGAAACCTTCAGTATGTATCTCCCCATCTTCTGGAACGTTTAGCGTCCTCAAACTCAACAGCACTCTCCCCCACACGCTGAGTCCAGCTCATTGACAGGGAAAAAGTATGTGATCTTCGCTCAAATTCTCGACAGAATGTTTATCGAATTATTCTCTCATGTTGTGTACTTTCGATTCTTGTTGATAGGCTGTTCATTTCGTATACTGTGAACGAAAAACATGTTCCGGCTGTTTTCATCATGGCCTTCGGCCAACGCTCACTAGCGTTTGGGCTGGATGTCCGACGACCGATTAGCATCGTGCGCCGGACCTAATGGCTTAATTGATTCCTTTTGGCCTCATGACACGACCTATTCGGGCAACTGACGTTCGTTGACTCAAGTGATGCAGACATAGATATGCTCCATTTCCGGCTCGTGCGAGAGGCTGTCGTCAAAACATTCGAGCAAATTTAACGCTACTAGGATGTATGTGTTTCGGTCAAGTCAAGCTTTGCCTTAATCATCCAACGGACGACAAGCTAGCATTAAAATACACCAAACGTCGATAAAAACGGAGTATTTAAAAGCGCAACAAGAAACAGTCTGCTCGGATGAGACAGCGGCACAGTAAAACCTATAGTTTTGCTGTGTAATGACTGGAATGACGGAATCACTGCAGGTTAGCGGGAGGGGGGCGACGAGTTACCTGTCAGATGAATTTGTTGTACGATAGGATAAGACGAAATGCAACGGGTGAAAAACACAAACAACACCAGCCCCCAGATAGTTAGATATAATGTACTCGCATGGAAGTGAGCGTCGAATACCGGTATTTTAACGGAGAGTATCAATAATTATATGCAAGGACTATCACTCCCATACAATACAGGCTACCAAAACAGCTGACGACTAGTACATCCCTGATGTTTAATACAGGCACACAAAACTTTATAGCCAACTTTTGGGGCCTACCGGTAATTTCTATCATCTTATACCTAACCTTAATGACCATAAAATCAGTACAGATAGATCGCTTTGAATCGGAAGTAAAATTACACTAACATAAATCTGACAACCATTAACGGAATAACTGGGCCGAAATAGTGTGTAGTTAATTAGTACACACGAGTTATGAACGCATCATTCGGAAACGGTTTATACTCTGTCTTCTAGGAGCATTCCTTAAAATTACTATTTGTTCATTGATGAATCGGATTCGAGGAAGATTTGACTGTCCTATTTACCTGTTTGCTCTTAATTCAGTTCATACTGACTTGGCTTTGCGGTCAATAATGTCACATCGTCAGATGTAACTGTTAGAAAGCTAGTAAACTGCAATATCGAACGCCTGGTGAAACACCAGAGGAATTGTGTTAGGTCTACATGGGCCTGTTGTAGATAGTCAGAAATGAGTTATAATGAAAATTCACTTGTTTACGGCTATGCGATGGTATTTCTCAAGCTACCTAAGTTGTAACTGAACCGTCTTTTAGTCCTATGAGTGCTACGCCCTAGTCACCATACCTCACGGTCACCTATACGTATTCCGCCTAGCTTTACATACATCCATCTGCTGGCTAATTGGTCGATAATCCGTGGTCAAGAACGGAGTCAGTTTTATGTATGCACTACCATGCCAAATTGACATCGTAGGAATGATCCAGGTTGACCATAAGTCATCGACCCTAGATCGACCTAATTAACCGTTTGCATACATTTGATACACAACGTTCGTCGTTAATCATCACTCACAGGCAGTTGCTTCATGTCTAGGGGCTCAAACAGTCACTTTATACATTCAGTCGATTTGCCCATGTGAAGAGTAATTGTTATATATTTTCAAGATCCCGGAATCAATGAAAGCTAACATCAACTGAACTGAACACACAGATGCATGAAATCTGACCCACGGTTACAGGGACATACATTATTTTAATCGATACCATCCACACACTTTTGAGAGGACTAACTGGAATTTTCACTAAATAGGTCAAAGGCGATTACTCTAGTTTTATAGCTACTAGAAGTTATGAGTTGTGGTCATCATTGCCAGTCAGTGAGGCGCTTGTGGAACGAGAACTGACAAATCGGTTTATTTCGGAAATCTGTTGTCTGTGGTTATTTTCCACTGTTGACGAACATGTAAAAGAGCTTTTGGAAAGGTAGACATTCCGGCTTGACGATTTATCACCGAGTAGAATATGTTAATAAATCAATGAGTTGACTGCTAAACAAATGCGGCCTTATCCGGTTGGCCTTATGCAGCACATAAACGGGCCTTTTACACTCTGATTGCCCATTACAATTGCGGATCAACGTTGGGCAACATGGAGACCCCGAGGGATGGCGTTCTTCGGAAGTACGGGGTTTCAACAATGGTTCCCTAAAAAGAAACGACACGAAGAAGTATGTACCCAAGGCCTAGTGAGTCATGCGCGCGCAGATTACACAAACGGAAAATGAAGTGGCACCAACAACACGGTACGACGACCTGTTACACAATTCAAGTCCGATCAGTGTGCACTCGCTAATTTTGCCCGCGCCTTACGCAACCCCCCTCTTTTGCAGAACGCTGCCCCCGATACCCTAATGCCTCAGCCAGAGAACATGGGACGCCTGTTGGTCCTCTGACGGTTTTCTTAGAAATTCCCCTTTTCGCACACGTATTTTTATCCCCACGCTCTTTCATTCTGGCACATTTTTTCTTCTGGCAAGGTCACCAAAATTGTAGTATACAAGCCGGCCGTTCTGACTCTGATTGCCCGTTACATTTAGCACAATATGGAAACCACACGGACGCTCACGCGAAAGCGAAGGCCTTACCACGTGTATCACAATGACCATTTCTACATGATAGAGTGAGGTTGTGTGATTTATATTGCATAAATAATGGTGGGTGATAAAAAACTGACCAATACACAAAAACAGAACTGAACCGCATATGACCATCATCATTTCTTCGGTCATTTTTATTGTAAAGAAATGCGAAATCGTTATGTGAAATGTATGATCCGGCCGTCGTTGATCTGCCCGTTTACAGCCCCGCTCTAGTTCATTGTCTGTCCCGGTTTATTGCATAATGAAAAGAAGCGCTTGAAACACGAGTCATACACGCTGATTAGGCAGTCATTGATAGTGTTTGTACTCATGCAATCGTTTATTCGTTTGGTTAGCGTCTTCGTGTATGCAGTGAAGAAAGCGGCCGAAATGTTACTGGAGCACGTATCTTGAGTGACAACTCTAGCTTTATCCAAATTCATAATGGGATAACTGCTTCAGACCTTCATTGTACTGATTACAGTCAAGGGTATGCAGCTACCCAGACAAGCAAATACACAGATTGTATAAATCATTAGTCTACAGTACAGTAGGACCGGATCGGACACAATGTTAACCGTAGTAATTCGAATCTTGTACAGTCTACCAAATTCGTTAAACGTGCACCTGTGTTACAAGTACAAGCTGAACACAGTAACTAACTTACAAACTTAAACCATCATCTATCCATACCATGTACCCTTCGCCTGAGACATCATTCCATCGGGTCATAAATGTTCATGCAGCTGCCATGCAAATAACTTGCGGGGGGAAAAGAGCAAGACCGTTTTACTTGTAGAGAAATGACAGCTGTACACCTTCGCAAAGTTGAAACCTCCTTCATCCAATTCAGTACTGCATGTAAATGCACACGTTGCCATCCGTCAAACATGAAGTTCTGCCTAATTACAACTTCAGTTTTCCCTAACCCCTCAGACCAGACATGTGCTTCCATCAGCCAGTCAAGGCCCAAAAGCACTTGACCGACTTACCTTGAGTGGCTAGACAACGGCCCATGAAGATGGGTCATTTCCGCCACAGGAACTCTGTGCGTTTAAAAGGTGTTATGCTGACAAGCCTAACTCGCCACCTCTCATTTGTAAACGATGCAATTAAATGAGCTGCTGTGCACAGACGAAGCAACACAACGTACAAATAGCTGGCCCAAACGAAACGTGGATCTCTATGGAAATAACTAGAGGCTAGATAAGCAAATTTTTCTATCCGTTCATGTCTATCATACCAGATCTCACAGTGAACACTATTAGCAGGGAAAGATGACTGTTCGGTATATATGTAGCTTGGTATCCGGTTATTGTGGAGAATGTGAGTTAGGTAGTTCGAGAATAAGTTAACTGCAAACATTTGTTTAACTTGCACGCTCGTTGTACATTCGAATTTTCATTGATCAGTCAGAGCGACAAATTCGCATGCCGAAATCAAATGATTTCATCGTCTATTGTTACCCACTGGTAAGCAAGCTTTCGTTTCGGTCTCATTCAATTCATGCCGAATTGATCGGTTGGACGAAGTTGATAGTTTTTACTGTTAGTCACCAAAGTCACTTTATGGTGGCCTTTGCAGTCAACCACTTCGAACGGAAACACTAAGCGTCTTCATAATTTGAGGACTACCGGTATCATTTTCTGGAACTGACGTCAGGCTAAGATGGTCCAAGGAAATTCACTGGTGTCACTCAGTATCTGCAGAGTCCTCACAACTAAACGGAAACGGAGACGTTACACTCAAGTTCCAGCAGTAGGCGAAGGTTTACGCATGCATTCTAACAGAGTCAGATCAGCGAGCTATCAACTGGGGCTAGGCTGTGTCCCGCAAATCAGCTTGTATGTGCTATTCGGATCACATCGGTCCAGTCTATCGTTCCCGTACGTTTGAACTACTATGATCCCATGAGGCTTGTCAACATGAATCACGTAGAACGACTACCAGCATAAACCTACTCAATGTGTTCAGTGTAACTCGCCCATTTTTACTCCCTGTTGCTGTTCGGTTTCAATGAGTCTGTGATACAGATCGTGTGCAGAGGACCAAATTGACTAATCTTAAACTGACATCGAATTCACCAGCCCATCTGATCGCCACTTATAAACAGATGTTTGAGGGTGATACCTCTGTCAAGCCCGGTGTGAGGTCAATGAGTCAAATCGCCCACTTCATGATCGATGAGGTTCGAGTCGTACTAAAACGTTAGACAAAATGAGTGCACATGGTGGTTTTCAGCGCTCAACTTTCACGGATCGTCCACGCATGTGCACTTTCGTTACAAAACGAATAGCCGAGATGCGTCAGCACCGGCCAACTAGTCCGGAGTTAGCATGACATAGGGCATGACTGAAGCTCGCAACCGGCTGCACTTTTATATATGTGTATTTGTTTAATCCTATCGGTCGATTAGGTGACCTTTGCCGAATACCATTCACTGTTGCGTTGGTCAATATTCAGACGAATCCGTCGCGTCTGTTAATGCCCCACCAAATTGGACCCTATACCCTGAGTACCGTAAGCTGCATGCACTCAGTATGAGAGGGGGCAGCGTTCTTCAAAGGAGAATTACATGAGGGAAAAGTGAATTTCATCTGACTTAGGAGAACTTATGAACAGAAGTTGACCGACCCCTCTTGAATCAGAGTACGACGAAGTTCGCCGTGAACTGAAACACAGATTTACGAAGAATCAGTGTAAGAACATGTCAAATATATAAGACATTATATCAGATAAAAATCGGGTGTTGATATCCTTGATTTCTGTTTGCGTCGACCATCATTAAGACGATAGTGAGACTACATATGAAAAATGACTCAAAAATTTACAATCTTTCACGACGATCTAACAAGCAGGTTGATCAATTTGAGGAGCAGTTCCACTGGACTGAGTCAGCACATTCAGTAGTGGATCATGTGGACTATATAGTTAATTCTGTTATTCCCGACAATCCTCCTTCCGAAACAGAAGTGACCTTGGGTCCTACGATATTGAAACATAACACAGTCTCAGATATGGCTTTTTTTCTCCAGCACTTTTCAAAGACGGTTTTGAAAGATTGTTGCTTGAACTGATCACACTGTTCCGTTCTATATCCTGGAAACTGAGGAGGTGTCTCATAACTCGTGTTTATCAGCAGTCACTCCGATGTTTGGAAAGGTTGACAGAACACCAGCCAAAGGTATCAGACCTTTTTCTACCGTGTACGAAATTGTTACGGATGAAGGTGGTAAGACCAATCACACCACACCGTTCGATCACACTTTGGAGGTGTTGTTGTCCACGAGAGTGTGCAAACTTATAGGTAGAATCGAATATCACTTGCATGAAGTGAAGTTGGAATATATTGGTCCACCGTGTCTTCCTGTTAACAAATTAGACTGCTGCTGTGCGATCCTACGTCTATACGTTTCCACGCCATCTTAACTGCATTTTTTTGTTTACCTGTTGTCGCCCCATAGCTTGATTGTTCTAACGCCATGGTTACCACATGTGGTCGTCCGTCTGGATTGACTGTCATGCACAGTGTCTTTAGTATATACACTAAACGCCTCTGTGGTATAGTTTGACAAACGTTCGCAATAAACAGAGGTGCCAATGTAATCTCGGACTGGGAATCAAACTGTGCAATCAAGTACGAAACAGAGGGACAAAGAGAAGTGCAAGCTGTTTTCAGGGCTAGTCACAAATATGTCGATCATAGTTCCAGTTTGCGACGGACACCGTGGCCTGAAAACTCATCTTCCCAGCCAACTGTCAAAGTATTTGAATCTGAGGACCGATGTGTTCCCTGGGAATATTTCTATCGCAAAGGAAGGACATCAACTTGCCGGTGTTGGTTTGAGTCAATTCTGAGTGCAGAGTGCGCGTTTATCAACAACGTTCCGAAACGTTCTCCGTCTCAACTAGAGTTCGACAACGGTGTCCATTCTCCCTCTTCCTTTTCACTCGTGTGATGGACGTTATTCTCAAAATTCTTTGAGGGGTTCTGAGGAGTATGGAGTGGAGATTGTAGCCCGTAGTAAGCTGAGTGTTATTGATTATGCAAACGACATTGTTCTTCCTAGTTTTTCAGCTGTGTACTTGCAGACCATGTTGATCTGTAGACTACACACGTTGCACTTTCAGCGAATAAAGTGTTGTTACAAGATTGAGTTAGCACTGATTCCATTTTGAGACTGCAGACAGACGGCTAGAGGTTGTCGACTGCCTCAGCTACCTAGGTTATCTCGACAAATTGTGTTACCACTGACATGGTATTCACGAAGGTAGCAGAAGGAAGCAGTGCATTTACCAAACCCTGTCGTCTGCGGCGTCGCAGTGACGTCAAACTGTCAAATAAAAGGAGGGCTCACAATGTGTCTATGTGTTCAGTTTTCCTCTGTGATTAAGAGATGTGGCTCATTCGTGTACATTTAGACTCCCGATGTTGGACCACGGTTGTCTCTGCCAGCTAACCAGTAACAGCAAGTGAGCTGACTGTGGTGAGCAACTTGACAGTCCGTTGGTGTGCATTTGGGAACTGTGCAAGTTCTTGACCGATAGTCAATCTGTTGAAAATGCACATATTTCGCTGACTGGATTACGGTCTCTACGTGTCGACGAGAGTTTAAGGTTAATGTGACTGCAGATGTTTGGGAGAAACCGGAAGATGGCTAGACGATTATACGGTCGCTGACTGTGGAGGTTTTGAGTCTTGTGATGAGGCATATAGATAGGTGCTGTCAGTCTGTTCGAGGATTTCGCGACCATGTACTCTGCCGGTTGGAACCACTCTCTGTCAGTGTGTTGCAGCCAGTGACAAACCTGTGTTCGCCACGTCGTCTATTTTCCTTTTATTTATCTTTTGCAATACTGCATTATTTTTCCTGATTTCATCTCTCTCCTCTTCGTCCACATGTGCACCTAGTAATCTATCTGGTATTTAATGTATTACTGTGATGGTCAACGACAACCCAAGTCATACTACTTAAAAGGTGATGACTTAATGTGGTAACACGCTGGTTCATTCACCAAAGCTTACGAAAGTGTTTTGTTCAATGAACCTAGTAACATGTGGGTCTTACTCGTTCCCAACCACACACACACACACACACACACAAACAAAACTTGAACACAGTGTCAATCTTTCGGCTGCATTTCATTCATCCCATGAGGTGCAAAAGCGTCCACTCAATCAGACAGATAGATTGGACAGATGATTTCAGTGATGATGATGATGACGACGAAGTTGTGGGTTAGGATTGTCTCGGTTTTCGAGCTCTACCACCCGTATAGAGATCAATTGGAATACAGCCGTTTCACCAGCAAATCCGGCTTTGATCGTGTTCACCGACAGAGCGTATGCAACCCGCTTTTGTGTGCATCTTCGGCAAAGGAGATGCATCTAAGTTGGGATCGTGTGCAACTTTTTCTGGGCCTATGATTTCGACTTTCTTATCTGCTGGCAATGTCTCTCGTAGACGCCGACTGTTTGCATGTGTGTGTGTGTGTGGATTTGTATTTGTGTATGCGTGTATTTGTGCTGGATCAGTAATAGTTCCTGTATAAACCATATACGCTTGAGCGATTCACCGTGTGATGTTTGTATGTACCGGTTAGATGTCGGTTGCATTCGGTTTTCAGCACAGTCAACGGTCGTTGTTCGTGATTTTGTCACACCCCTTGTTCTGAACGAGGAACATATTTTGGGTTGAAGTGGTTTACGGTACAACAACTCCATGTAATCATGTTTACAAGTATTTCCCAGCCCTTATCCGCGGCAGCCACTTACGCTTTAAGTCTGACGGATTTCCTCAAGGTTGCAGACATGTATCTCCATTATGATCAATCGGG
This sequence comes from Paragonimus westermani, assembly GCA_008508345.1. Taxonomy (NCBI): domain Eukaryota; kingdom Metazoa; phylum Platyhelminthes; class Trematoda; order Plagiorchiida; family Troglotrematidae; genus Paragonimus; species Paragonimus westermani. Next base: position 64,209 of record QNGE01000377.1, read on the forward strand.
TTTGTGGCAGGTGGATTTCAACATCCGAACGATCACAGCGTCGATAAGCTGTTCTCTTTCTTTTCCTTACGGGTGGTATAAACCACAATGTGTTGAGAGAATCAGCGGAACAAACGTAATTTGGTGTCAATTTAAACCTTGACTAGTAGTCTAACGTTTCGTGCATCACAGCATCTAATTGAAAGGGTATTCAATAAATTTATGTTAAACTGACATAACAACGACAGAGGCTAGATTGGTATACGAAAGCTGAGTTTGTCAAGTTGCGCATGTGTTCCAATTACCACATGGCACAAACCTATGAAAGTTCCTGATAATTGGAAAATGCATGCTACTCTCCGGTCTATTAGATGTGGCGGACATCCTGTTCTGCGCCCCGTCGGTCACGTAAAAGACGGTGTACATCTGTCCTGCCCTCCACAGGGAACCTCAGCAAATCATCGGTTACCATGGCCACGTTGATCGTGGTAACATTTTTGTAGGACAGTATACTCTAATGTGTGTGGCCACACTGTTGAAACGTCTTCGGAACAGCAGGATCAGGAGGGTTACGGAGACGTAAGAACACCTGCCTGAATACTGTGTGGCGCTCATCCGAATGGGTAACGAGATGTGACTACGTCCGACGCAAACAAGCATGTCCATTTTAAAGAAGAAACAGATTATCAAATTAGATGATTTATAGCGTAGTGTGCACACGACTAACATCTACAAATCGGACATACTTGAAATATTATAGGTAAGTCACTGTAGCACTGATGTTGCCTTCCGTAGCCAACGTGTTCAGTGTCAACGGTACTTGAGGGTTTTGGGTTTTGGAATCACAACAATATAACATGACAACAGTACTAGTAGTTGCTTGCTTAACTTTACAAATAACAACAGTGAGGATGCGATTCGGACTAGTAATCAATGTGTCTCACAATACTACTATCTTACTCTTTAAATGAAATCCGGCGAGATAAGAATGGATTGACCAAACAAACTAGGTCACTAGATGAGCAGTTTATCGCTCATTACCAATATGATGTGATCAACATTATTGTGTAACTTTGAGACTATACTATACCGTATGACTACTAATGCAGGCAACATGTATAATCTGCTGTGTTCTACATCTGTCACACTATAACGGCGTTATATGTCATCACTATGCTCCCCGAAAATCAATGCCATTGTTCGTTAAGTGTTACATGTTAACCACCTCGTCTGACTACAAACCACATAAGTTCTATTATGAACGAGTTGGTTGGTGTTGAGCAGGTAATATCTGAGTAGACGGCACGGGTTTGAAAGCAAATGAGCATGCAATCACAATACTTATGTTCGTCTCTATCTATCCTAAGCTTGAACGCACCAAAGTAATCTACCCTCGTCTACCTAAGTGACGACCTGACAGTATTAAACTTTGTAACTGGAAATGAACTCATCCGTTGTTTCTATGGAATAGAAAATAGTAGCTTGAATCTGTTGCGCTTATTGGCATACACTGTTGTCAGCCACTGTCTTATTTGTTAACTAATATTTCGCCCAGTTATGTGCTAGTGTATAGGTGGCACACATTTAATCTTCTATCTTGTGATACCGTTTCATTGTAAATTCTGTAATCAAGTCGTGTGACGGCTGAATAGCAAGCTGTGCGTAGTCTATGTTAGCATGGCCATTTGCTTTTTCTTCGAGCCGCTTGTTATCACTGGTCACAATAGGGTTGTGTTTGAGTAAACGGTAAGTTAGCTTCCATTGTCGTTCAACCTTGAGTATCCTCGAGTGACACAACTTGCTTATCATAAATCACTTGTCCAATTAATTTTAACATTTGTTTAAATCTATCGTTAGAAGAAATCAGTTGGGTACCCACATAGTTCACACACTTGAACATTCTAAATGCACAAAGACTACACTCTGGAAGCTCCGTCGAAGGAATGCTCACAGCGCATCATTCCGCTTCAGTTGCCATTCTTTGTTCGTATGCATAATGGGTTTCCGAAACGCCGCACTCTGTAAGAAACCCGAAAGTTTTGTACAAGATCTCCGCAAAGTCAATTCCTTCTAGGTGAATCCATGACTGCACATTGTCTGTGGATGATCTACCGACCTACTCAGCCAGTAGTTTACGAACAGGATATGCCAGCCACATTGATTCAACCGGCTGTATGGCATCATACGAGTGCTATGCGCAATGCGAACCGGAAGTGGAGATGAGTTGCACAGCAAATCGAGCTTGCTAGTCAGACTTTCGTCTAGTAACATGGTATTTAAACCATCACACGGGAGGTCATACGACTCTGTAGAGCATGCTTAACTCACTATTTGATAGCTACAAATCGTGGAAAGAGTACCATTGCTATTAATAGAAGTTACGTCATGTTGTGCAGCCTCTTCCTATGACTTTAGCTTCATATATCTGAATATGGTCTCGTCCACCTCAATGAGAGCTGTGTCATCTAACATAAACTCTACATGACCTCACCATCTGATTAGCTTTCATATTAATAAATACACTGTCTGTTAAGATTGACTTCACTCAGGCGTTGTTCTAATCATTGAACAACGAAGTGCAGTCGGAAAGATCGTGGTCACCATGACGGAGGGAACAACAGACTAGATGGCTGTCGAAGATTACGACTGTCACACCTAGAGTTTTTGATGGTAGCCGTACCTAAAATGCCAGGGCTAATGTGTTTCGGATCAGATAGTTTCACCACTAACCATGGATATTGTTTTCTGAAAAAAATGAATAAATGGGCAAATTCAGTCCTTAGACATGTAAGCCCATGTTTACTGTAGTTCTCTGGGCGATCACAATATGCAATTCCAATAACGCTGATGTTGACGGTCGGGTTAATAAGACGAAGTGCGAGGGCATGTCAGAAAACACGACCGAACTAAGAGCAGTTTACACGGTACTGTTAGCAAAACTTAGAGTAAAAAATCTCTCGGGTTCACTGTGAACTGACCCGATACTCAAATTATTCCTCAGAATAAACTCTCCCAATAAAGCAATCAAAAACAACTTCACAAACTAGTCACGAATCAACAGGAACATTCAAGCACATATGAGGGTGAGACTGTATCAAACAATACCACGCAAGCTTATAGCTGACTTTGTTTAATCAAGTGGAACATCTCTTACCGAAGTTAACATTCAACACTGCATCAGACAGATGTGCCGAAAGAAATTCAACAAATTCTTTTGCCCAAATCGACATAATGGGGAATAATGCGAATGTTAATCACACCAAATGTCATTGAGTAACAGGAAGCACTACTCCGTGATGTGTTGGGAAGTCATTGGTGTTCAGTTGTCTTCAGGTACAAACGTTTCACTGAGCTTTCAATTCACAAGTGTTCAGCTCCCATTCATTTTCAATGTTGATATTGTGACCCATGTACATTGCACACAAATCGCAGCTATAACCAGTATAACTGAAACTAGTGAACCAGTCTGGTATGTTAATGTCGTTAACTTTCGTCCGCAGTTAGAATGGTTATTCTGTAGTACCAATAAAGCAAATTGAAGGGGTGTTAACAAGTTTAGCGGTCACTTCAAATCGGCCGTCGTTCGGTTGTAGGTCTCGTTAACGGGAACACAACCAGTCTGCACAACGTCAGGGTGAGATGGAACAACAATGAAATAAACGGTATACATTGCTGAACAGGCCGGTTTACATCGCTCAACCCTCATAAACAATACATGTGCATACACAATCAGTGTCCGTTAGCACCGGTTAACCTGCTCGAACGTGACGTCGAATGGGCACGATTCTCGATTTTTACTGACGGTAGTTATACACACAGACTTCAGCTTTAAAGCGTCGATCTCATCAGATTTGCTTAAAATCATTCGTCCTTCGATTGTCTGATGAACACGTCGTGTACTTCATCTCCTCGAGTGACTCTAACATTCACACCTGCTTCCGCGACGTTATCGTCCCGCTACGCAAACACCACATGTGGCCTGCAGAACGTCAGTCTCAGCTACTCCTATACCTATACATCCACGGTAGTTCTTTCATACATATCCCCTGTTGTTGATGACATTAAATACTGGTCAGACATTTCTCCGAATTCGTATTACGAACTCTCGTTCGAACTCTCCCTTTCTTTTCATTTTGTACCGCCTCATTGGATTGTTTACACTACCGCATTATTGACTGGTACCTGGTGACGGTCAAATTCCATACTCACAATTCACTTGGTTGTAAGTTGTACAGTTTGCCAACCATTACTTGTTTGTGAACAGAAGCAGTTTTGTGCGAATAAACCTTCAACATTCCGTCTTATTCTGCCTGAAAGTGGCCTCTGTAGAATGCGTATAGCCTTTGTTTCAAGGTCACACTTCTTAAAATCTCTGTAAAATCCTGATGAAGCTCTGAAATCGATCATCACTAGTAGTCGATATATTTTCTTATCTGACAACTACTAAGGTTATCTCTGAATCGGATCTTACTAGGATACAAGATTAATAATGGAGACAAGACAACAATGCTGGTCAAACACATCCACCTCATTGGTGCATGCAAGATAGTCAGTACTAGTGTTTCTGATGTAAGTAGCCGTATCGATACGATGAAATATGATGATATGTTTTAGTTCCATTAGCGAACTCTGTGGGTCTCAGTGAGACTGTCATTTTATATCCTGCAAGTGTCCATGGTCAACAATGTACTGTGAATCAACTGGACCCTAGGTTTAGGAGTCTAATGTGGGAATGTAAGGCTTTGGGCGAGGAGACGAAGAGACAGACTAGACGGATTAGTAGATCAGATTGTCAACTTGTGCATTAATGAGCAATGGTGAGACAACAAACAATTCTCATCCGTGCTACTGACAATGCAGAAGATTGAACCTGTGAAGAAGGATAATGACTGAATGATACGATCCACAATCAGGGAGATCAGTCCGAGTATACCCCCAATTTTAAACGGAGCACATTATACAGTTTCCTGCCATTATCCACACATGAGGGTGGAAATGGGCAGCAGTCTGTTCAACATAGGTCACTTTTTTAGTGGTGTTAAATACTTAAGAGATGTTAATTTACTTTACCCGTTTATTCACGAGAATAACATGAAGAAACTGTTCACCGCGGAAGAGCAACAGCTCCGTTTTCTAAGTTTTACTTCAGCAGTATCGACTAGGATTTGTAATGACTCTGGGATGTGTCTTGATTTGTCTGATCGAAATGTAACATTTGACATGCAGCTTCAGTCCTCACTTCTACACGATGTGCATGCATAAACAAGTTCCATAGGGAGTCTCTAGACTGCTGATAGTAACAAAGACTGATGTGAATGACAATGAATTTCATGAGTACCTCAAATATGGTTTGTTGTTCAGGTATACGGGTGAACACGCCTCATCAAAAAATGCATTTTGTTGAAGCGTAACATTTTGATTAAACTTGTTGAAAAGATAGAAGTGAACATGGGAGGGGTACATGACCTATATGGCTTCATCAAGATTAACAGGCCCGTACGGTGTGTGACTGTTATGTTATGGTTTGTGACATGCGAAAGTCATTTATGCAACTCAGGGAATTTTACTCTGCAAAAATCCTCATGGGAGAAAGTCAACCGAAAAGGAACACTGGAGGCAAATTGGGTATGGTACTGCACAACTTTTCAGCGACGTCCAAACCACCTCACTGGTTCGACAAAATGTACATATGTTCACTCTACAGCACACGATAATGCGCATTCATGCAAGCACACCAGACAGTACAATCATCGTTATGCTTACACAGCTTTAACATCAATGTTTGTGTCATTAGCTTCGACTCGTTTAGTTTTTTGCTCACATTGTACACAAACTCGGTCCACAGCATTGCAGCCATCGTGAAATTCCAGAAACTTGTTCATTCCTTCTCTCCGCATTGAATACTCACTGTATCTTACTCTGTTCACATCCCTCGATGACCGCCAAACTATTCTATTGCACTGAGATTAGTTGAACCAGGGGACCACGAGCAATCTTGACATTAACCATCCCACTTATGTATGATGCCGTTTTCCGGAACATTGTGTTGCGTTACGTGTTTTTTTGGCATTTTCTCGATCTGCTTTTGTGTTAGTCAGGTAAACCAACCCGTTTTCGCATATCTCAACTTAGTCGAGATCAGTTGGCAGGCTAATCACGAATTTTTCATTGGGAGACTATTCCTTCGAAAAAACAAACCTAACTTTTATGCGCTCGTTTTTGGTCAACTGCTGCAGACCTGCTGAAAACCGTGTAGAACAAACGAAACCAACAAGCAACGATGAGTGATGTTAATTTCTAGGACCTAAAGTCCATAACATTCTTCAGTAAGAAGGGGAAAATTGTTCGTCTGCCCAAGGTCATTTTTTGGAATTCGTGGATGATAATCACCAATTCACTAACTAACCAGGCCTGAAACGCACCTAATCTGATAGCACGGGTTGTCTGCATGCATTCATGCTGACATCAAATGGGAGATGAAACCAAACGAAACGCGCGGTAGTGAAGGTTGGCTGCTGCATGAATCGACCTGATTCCATGGCTGCGTCACGTCCATCCAACCAACCACTTGAGTGTGACGGTTCCACACCCAGTTTAGCGCACACGCACACACTCACTCTAGCCTCATACACGAACACATTTGGGCTCCGCTTCAGATGGGCGACGGCTGATGTAGCCTGCTGATGCGCCAGCTCCATCAAGATTTTGAGTGAGCGTGCGTCCGTGTCCTCTACCGTTTGGCAAATGGAGTTTCTGCTGTACAGACAACGCATGGAGCGAATACACGTAAATTCGTGCGTTTGTCTGTTTCCGCCTTCCCTTCTGTTCGTATACAAGTGGACCGCAAATTTAAATGAGCGTGCGTTCGTACGTCTACGGCAAACAGTCGGCCCGCCTGGATGGCTGGTTTGCTCTCACGTCCGATTACACGGCGTCTCCGCGCTGGTCGGCTTAGCCGGCTAGCAGATGCGCGTATGGTCGAACGCACGGAGAGCCCAGACACAACTGTTCAAACGCGATAGGCCTTGACATTGAGATTATGGGTCATGCACACACCCTTAAGGCTTCAATTAGAATGATGTCTTGCCTCCGTGTGAGTCTCGACAATATGGGTGGGGGTTGTTAGAATAAGGGCGGAATAGACCGAGAGTGAAAATGTGTGTGCCTAAAGCGACACCGGAGATTGTGTTGGAAGCAGAGGTGGTAGTGATGACTGGAGTAGGTTAGACTGGAACCAAAGCCAAGCCGCACAAGACTATGTGCATGCGATGGTGATGGTGGTGGGCTTGTGCGTGAAGCAAAAGCACAGCTGGGACAATAAAACGATACTGCCTACAAAAGGACAACAAAAGATGGACGACTAGTCGACTGAGGGACTATTCATTAGGGGACAGCTCCTATTCCGTAATTGTGTATGAGCGTGATGTGAGGTTCAATGCGTGTTTGCTCGTGCGTATGTGTGTGCGTATGCGTGTGAAGGCAGTGGAGTTCACATATTGGGGAACCAGCCCAGTTGCAATCCTAATGGAAGTGTGTGAATCGGTTTGGGCCGAGACGCAAATGTCTCAAGAGAGCCTCGTCTAAGCTAATCAGAGAGTCGCGGTTTTTCGCAATGACTCAGAACGGAACTAAGCAGCAGCCGATACGCCTTTCTCTCTCCCATTGTTGTCTTTCGCTTGGTTTGGTTGAGGCCCTCCTAATGAGGGCTTTAGTTATTCAAATAAAATGTTCCGGTGTAATATATAGGGTGAGGGAGAGGAGGCAATTACTATTTAGGAACGCCGACAGAAAGTAAAAAACGTTCATATTCAGGCTAGCTATTCAAAGCCTGGGAATAACTGCTGCTCATGCACAGTACATTTGGGTGAAGTGGTGCCGCTCCATGTCCGTGGACAGCCACACAAGAAGACGAACCAATGCAATACTAACTTGGAACCGTCAGCATCAGGTGCAGATCGGATATATTCAATAGTTTTGAGCCATTTAACTTGCAATGCCGTTCTAGCCACTTCTGGTGACCTTAATCGGAAAGTAATCGAAAGCCTGTTGACACGAAAGCGCCAACTTTTATACTACATTCCTCCGTAGCTAATTTTAACAAGGAAATCAAGCTACAGTTTTTCCACCCGTATTTCTCAAACACATTTCACTGCACCTCATCAAGTACATACCACATACGTCTGAGAGAGTATATATGGCAAGGCACTGTGGAATTTACCGCCCAAAGCACCGAAGTCAATAAACACAACAAACCAATCCACAGTAGTTAGTTGGGCAATCAGGCGCTGATGAACAAATCCTTTTGTATACAGTGCGGTGGTTTCAACTGCCTTTATCAATCAGGGACGATTTCCATATTGTGTAACTCCACCTATCGGAAACTTTTTCTCCAAGTTTAATTGAGGTCGACATGCAAACAAGGAAGTAAGCGGTTGATGACTCTGGCACTCATAGTCACCAATACGGTAGAAATTCGACCTTCGTTTGTTGACGCGGGTCGAATGGTCACGAGGTGAATTGGGTGTGAGGAAGCGATTATGACAGCTTGCAAAGTGAAAGCCCGACAGATTGGGGACAGCGATCAGTGAGGCTCAGACGTAACTACCACCACTATATAAAGGTGAATGTACGAGCTATTGTGTTGTATTTTGACCACTTGAATCATTCACACCGCATTACATTTGCACGCGCGTGCATCCGATTCGGATTAGCTTGTCACAGTGACCGAAGCCAAATGACTCCTGCGCTTAGCCAGCACTGCAACTGGCTTGAGCTGCACCATTTACAGTTCCACCAACGCACCACGTATCCAGTGTAAACCCGAAGGAATAAGACCGGGAGGTGTGCCAGTGGGGTCTTTGTGTCCAGCCGGCAAATGCTGGTTAGCCACTTGATTGGTTAATACGGAAAGGAAACCCCTATCTCTCGGAAACTAAACAGAGAGAGGCTATAATGACGAGATCTACACTGAGAAGAAAGAATTTTGAAGTGTAATACATGAAGCATTGCAGCATATGAGTGCAGGTTAGTGCAGTCCAGAGAAGATGGTGATGAAAAGCAAAATTCTCATTGAACTATGAAAAACCAGACAGACCACTAATTATACAATGCACCAACAAAGCCGAAGAAAAGAATGGATAGAAGACCACACACACGCAAGTTTCTGAAAAGAAGAGCGGTTTAATTGTCACTGACCAGGATGTTCGCCGATGCAGTCGTTAACAGAAGTAGAATGGATACACTGATATAACCTGACTGAGCCTAACGTAACTGCCGCCTCTTCGCCGACGGTGTACTATGAGTATGTTCGTGCCCTACTAACCCCAAACGGCCAGCGCCTTCGCGGCCGCACACATCGCAACGCCATATAGTCACGTCACCGCGACCTATGGCACCGATGGTTCCTTTGCGTACCGCACGCTTCCGCTCGCGGACACACAATAATTGCTCGTTGAACGCTCGGACGCCCGCCCGAACCGTATTCCTCCAGGCCGTCCGGTTCAACGCCAAATCTTCCCAACATCTAAAATCAATGTTACAACGTGAAAGACTTACCTGCACAACATCCTGGTACCTCCGCTTCTGGCCACCGGGATTTCGCTTACCTGACTTCACTTGTCCGTACAGTAACTGCTTCGGGATACGGTCATCGCCCATCCGACGGACGTGACCGAGCCAACGGAGCTGGTTCAGCATCAACATGGCTTCCATCCCGTCCATGTCCGCTCGCCGCAGTACCTCAGTGTTCGGAATCATGTCCGACCACCGAATACCCAAGATGCGCCTCAGACACTGAACATGGAAACGGCTCAAATAGCTCACGTTCCGCTGATACAGTGTCCACGTCTCACTGCCGTACAGCAGGATAGACAGCACCATTGAGCGGTAGACACACAACTTCGTGGCCATCTTCAGGCTGTGATTCTTCCAGACACGCCTTTCAAGACGTCCGAAAGCAGCGCTAGCCTTTGCCACACGCGCTCTCAACTCGCGGTCCACGGACAGATCTGTCGACAAGTTGCTACCCAAGTAGCAAAAATCCCCGCAGCCATTCACAGTGTCTCCAGCGATGCGAATTTCGGGTGGAGGTACACAAGCAGCACCTCCACCAGGAGAAGGCTGAAAAAACGAATACGTCTTACCTGTGTTGATGTCCAACCCGAACTTCGATGCTGCCGAAGCGAATGCTGTAGCTAGACGTTGCAGCTCTTCTTCGCTGTGCGCTAGCAAGGCGCTGTCATCGGCGAACAGAAGCATCCGCATCCTTGAGGTCTGCAGCCGGGTTGAGGCGCCAAATCGTCGGATATTCAACAGACGCCCGTCCGTCCGGTACTCCACCTCGACACCATCCTCTCCAGAGTTCTGAAAAGCAACTGTTACCATCGCAGTCAAATATAAACTAAATAGGGCTGGGGCTAGAACACAACCCTGCTTCACGCCAGTGACGATGTCGAAATCATCAGAGGTCGATCCACACGATTGCACCTTCGCCTTCATGCCCGCATGCAACAATCTAACCATATTGACGAACTTACCTGGACATCCAAACTTACCAAGCACCGTCCACAGCGCCTCGCGGTTCACGGAATCGAACGCTTTGGTGAAGTCCACGAACAGGGCATACAAGGGCTGATTCCGTTCTCGGCACTTCTCCTGAAGCTGTCGAGCAGCAAACACCAGGTCGATTGTACTCCGACTCGACCGAAATCCACACTGCTCCTCGGGAACATTCATCTCCAGAACGGACGCATTCAGTCGGTTCAGGAGGATTCTGGCAAGCACCTTGCCTGCACAGCTCAAGAGGCTGATACCTCGGTAGCTGTCGGTGCATTGCTTGCTACCCTTCCCTTTGAACAAGGGTACGATGAGGGCATCCTTGAAGTCTTGCGGCATCACCTCGTGCTCCCAGATGGAGTGAACCAGTTGGAGCAGAGCGCGTTCCAACGCCGGACCGCCATTCTTCAGGATCTCACCTGGCAGCCCATCCTCGCCTGCAGCCTTCCCGTTGCGCAGTTGACCAATCGCCCTCTGCAACTCCAGCAAGTCGGGGGCGAGAGCAAGCGAAGATTTGACGTCCTGTTGCGGCAGACTGTTAACAGTCGCCCAATCAATTGTAGTAGGGCGGTTTAACAGGCTGCCGAAGTGTTTGCGCCATATTCCCATGATGTCTTCCGGCTGGCTGCAAGAACAACCGGTGTCCACGTCTACCAGTGCTTTAGTAGACTGGATAGACGGACCGAAGATCGCCTTAAGCGAATCGTAAAACTCCTTGTGTTGCCGACGATCTGCGAAGCCCTGCATGCGCTCGCCCTGTTTCCTCCACCAGTTGTCCTTAATTCCGCGAACACGCTCAGCCAGTTGACGGCGGATATTCCGGAACCTAGTCTTCTTCGCTCCATTGCCAGGGTCCATTGTGCATGTGGCGAACGCGGCATTCTTCTCTCGTACCAAGTTGGAGATAGCCACGTTGTTGTCATCGAACCAATCCGGGCGTTTCTTGCGCTCCACACCGATCGTCTCGGTGGCTGCTACCATAATCTGTTTCTTCAGTTGTTGCCACATACCCTCGGGGGTAGTGGGTACAGGAGCATTGTGCAGGCGAGCGACGACTGCACGTTGAAAGGCAGCCTTCGTCTCGAAGTTCTCCAACCTTCTGATATCCAGCTTCTGCCGTTGTCCAAAAGATCTACAATAAACGGACTTGCGTACATGGATAAACAATTTGGTCCTGACCAGCCTATGATCTGTGCTACATTCAGCCCCGCGCATCACTCGCGTGATGCGCACTTCACGAATGTCGCGCTGCCGCACAATCACGTAGTCAAGTAGGTGGTGGTGACCGCTTCGTGGATGAGTCCACGTCGTGATGTCGCTCGCATCCAGCTGGAATCGGGTGTTCGTGATAGCCAGCTCGTGAGTAGCACACAGGTGCAGCAGACGATCACCGTTCGCGTTGACTGAACCAATGCCGTAGGGTCCGAGGACTCCCGGCCAAGCTACAGAGTCGCGCCCAACTCTAGCGTTCAAGTCACCCAAAACAAACAGTCGGTCATTCACTGGCGCAGACCGGATTGTGGCGGACAGCTGATCATAGAACTGGTCCTTTGTATCATCAGTGTGACACATAGTTGGACCATAAACACTAACAAATGTAGCACACTTACCTCGACCGAGTCGCAGGCGCATCGACAGCATTCGGGGGCTGATGCCGTGCGGTTCGCCTATCATCAAACCATTGATGCGATCAGCGACTGCAAAACAGACACCATGCTCCCGAACACCGTCTGTCGGGTAGCCTATCCAGTAGAAAGTGTACCCGGCGCCTGCTTCCCGCAACTTACCTTGGTCTGCAAGCCTTGTCTCACTCAAGGCTGCTACGTCGATTCCATACCGCCGCAGTTCCATCGCGATCAGGGCGGTGCGTCGTTCCGGCCGTTCTGTGGCGCTGCATCGATCCAGCAGAGTGCGCACGTTCCACGTCCCAACCGTAAGCGTGTTGCGTCCACGGGCCTGTCTCCAGTTGGTCTTCTGGGCACTGAAACCTAGTTGAGCATTATCTGCTCGGGGGCTCGTGATTGGGGGGACGTATGAGGGTGAGTGTTTGGCAGTAGCATGTTTTCGCCTATCCACCCTGCCATGTGCAGCAGATAGGGCGACCCGGTTTATCCTGCGCGACGGCCGATGCAGTATGGTATTTCGATTATTTTGTAACATCATTGTATGTATGGGCTTTGGATACTGCCAGGACGCCCAGACCTGTGCAGGAGAGCGATTAGGTCTCTCAACCAAAGCTTTTGGCTAAAAAGCCTAAACCGCAAGGCAGCAGGTGACTCACACACACATGCAGATGCGGCAGCATCAACCACCAAAGAGAGGATTGACAGCCATATGAAAGTAGATCCACCACCCACTCATAGGAACAGGAACACTGCACACACGGTCCCAGCAGACAGACATAGAGTCAGTTCAGGCAGCAACGAGCACCACGCCCAAAGAAGCTACAGCACACCATCAACACGTATAACAAACGCACGCATCTGTTTTTTGTCTGGCTGCTCCTCTTTGGCCAATCTGACAAGGTTGAACCCGCAAGAACCGAAGTCCTAGTCAGCACAGCCCTCCGGATCAAAATAGCACGCAAGCCTGACTACCACGTCAAGGTATCCACTTTGGATTAGCCTCTCCCAGAAGGCGATACCAACGAACACTTACCCATAGCGCTCAAACACAAGTAGCTTGAGTTGCACCACTGGTTGTTCCACACCCACCTAACAAATATTCAGTATGAGCTCTAAAGAATGAGACTAAGATGTGTGTGTGTGCCTTTTTGGTTAAGCCAGTCAAGACTAGTTGGCCACTTGATAACCTAGTATGTCGGTGGACTATGCTGACTAGGACTTCAGTCCTTAAAGGTTCAACCATGCCAGATTGACCAAAAGCGAGCAGCAGGATGCTGCCAGCGAGCTGTGTTTCGGTTCGGTTCGATGTATGTTCATGCGTGGTTTGGTTTTGGGTGTTCTACTTTCTTCTACAATAGTAATGGTCACATTTAAACGTGTGTCATCCGTTGCCTTGAAATACAAACTTTGGAGCCAAAGACTCTGGATGAGGCCCCTGATCGCTTCCCTGTTTAAGTCTAGGTGCCCTGGCAGTATCCAAAGTCCACAGAATCCATGCAAGTACACTACAAAGCAAATACTGTACTGCATCCGCCATCGTGTAGAATGAACCGGATCGCCATATCTGTTGCTTGCGGTAGGGTGGATAGTCGAAAGTATGCAACCACCAAACCCTTCCCGTACCGTTCCCCAGTGGCTCTTGCAGTACGAGTCGGTAACTGGCCGGGAGAACTCGGACCCTACAACAGTCGTTGAGTCAACGAGAACGGTGTTCATCTTTGTTCGAATCATGACCTAGCTATCACATACACCTGATTTCACTCGAATGTGAGCCACATCACGACGTGGACTCATCCACAGAGCAGTCATCACCATTTGTCTGACCACGTCATGGCACGGCAGCACCACATTCGTGAAATGCGTATCATGCGGGGTGACGCCAGGCGCTGAATCTAACACAGATCATAGGCTGGTCGAGACCAAATTGTTTATCCATGTACGCAAGTCCGTTTATTGTAGCTGTTCCAGAAAACAGTAAAAGTTGGATGTGAAGCGGTTGGACACCTGCATGACGAAGACTGCTTTTCAACGTGAGGCTGCTGCTCGCCTGCACCACGCTTCTGTGTGCACTACCCCAAGGGTGTATGGCAACTCGCCAAGGAATAGATCATGGTAGCAGCCACCGCGACGATCGGTGTTGAGCGTGAGAAACGTTCGTACTGGTTCGAGGACAACGGCGTGGTTGTCTCCAGCGTGGTACGAGAGAGGAATGCTGCGTTTGCCATTTCCACACTGGACGCAGACAATGGAGTGGAGAAGGCGATTTTCCTGAGTGTTCGCGGTCAAGCGGCCGAGTGTGTTTGTGGAATCAAGGAGAAGTGTTGAAGGAATCGCGGTGAGCGGATGCAGGGCCACGCCGATTGGGGACAACACAATGAGTTTTACGGTTCGCTTCATGTGATCTTCCGTCAATCCGTCCAGTCTACTGAAGTGCTGATTAGCAGGCATTCTCGAGTTTCGCACATCCAAGCAGAGGGTAGTCAGATTTGAAGGTGGCGCAGAGATCGAGTGGACAAGTGCGAAGAGAAAACATTGCGGATGGAGATGGTATGCGAGGGGAAATTCTCAAGAATGGCGACCCAGTTTTGGAACCTGCGGAAATTATTACCTGAGAAGTTCAAGGATGGTCTGATAGTACCTTTTTTCAAAGTATAGGTTAGCAAGTACAGCCTCGCAGTACAAGTCTGTTGAGATGTGTTGACGAGAATTCCTCTGAAGCGGCTGAGTGCGAACGTTTTGGAGGCCAATGTTCCTGAGGAGCGGTGTGGATTACAGATGATTCACAATTTGGTCGACCTGATGTTTGTTGCTCGACATCTTCAGGAGTGGCGTTAACAGCACCATCCCCTGTATACCGTCATGGTAGAATTCCGTGAGCTGCGAGGTGTTGTGGACTGTGTTAGGTTAGATTGGGTTCACGGATGAAATCATCAATTTAGTTGCATATTTACCCGTGGGGATTAAGGCGAAGGTACAATCTTGTGGATCTACCTTTGATGATTTTGACATTGCCGCTAGCGTCGAGCAGAGTTATATCATACCTTCAAACCCTAATGAGTTTATATTTGACTGCAGTTCTAACAGCTGCTGTTCAGGACTCAACGGAAAACGGCGTTGAGTTGGGGTACTGGACGGATAGGTGCCTGTTGAATACTCAATGTTTCAGCGCCCCAACCCCGTTACATACCACAAACATGTGCATACTTCTGTTCACAGATGACAACACACTGTTCGTACACGGTGAAGACGAATTTTTGCAACTGACCACGTCTTTCGCGACCGCGGCGTCCGAGTTCGAAATAAATACCAACGCAGGTGAGGTGTTTTCTTCCTTTCTGCCTTCTCCAGGCGGATGTGCTGTTTCTGCATCTCCCCTCCAAATTCGCGTCGATGGAGACGTCATCGATAGCTGCGCGAAATTTTGCTACCTGGACAGCAATCTATCGACAGGTATGTCCGTGGACCGCGAGTTAAGAGCTCCCGTGGCAAATGCTACTGTTGTATCCAGACCTCTTGAAAGACGTGTCTGTAAGAAGCACAACCTGAGAATGGAAACCTGGATGTTTGTCTGTCGTTTAACGGTGCTGTTTATACTGCTGTACAGCAGTGATACGTGGACATTGCATCGGCGGTAATCGATGTGCACACTGAACTAAACTTCTCGTTATTTTAAACCATTTAAATGACACCCGGCCAAACACAGCGTTTTTGGTAGCAGTCGTGACCTTCTTGTCCAACAAACATTTCCTACTTGAAGAGCAATAATCATCGACCTAAACGAGCAGTACGTCTGTTCCCACTTAAAAATTTCTTTCCAAACTGCCATGCCTCTAATCGAACACTCTATTGACATAGGCTTAAGAATAATCACAAAGTTTGAACCAATAGCCGCTTGGGTGAAGAGAACTGGTCTAAATTCATTTTACAACCATTTCGGCTCCGTCATTCTAGTTTGGAAAGTCACTGACAGTGAAAACAAAACAGCAGACTCATGTCCGTCACTGTCTTCGTAATCAACGTCAGCTACATCAACACCAACGCCAACAGTAAACTTGAAAAAGCCCAGTGCACAGTAAAACTGTTCAGAATACTAGGGTTTCAAATGAAGTTGCCCTGTAGATCATATGAGGTTTGAGCAATTAATCTGCGAAACCGTTTAACAATAGTCAGATCCATAAATCTACTTCCAAGTTGATTGTTTACAAACAGTAACATATAGTTAAATGTCAGTCAGACAAACAGATGACTGCGGCCACCTTCTAAGAAATTTTGGTTGACCTCGTTCAATAGGTGAATGATGGAGCAGAGTTGGTCAGTTCATTCTGACTTGTATAAACAACGGGGGCAGTGTGAACATCATAAAGGAACAGATGCACATGGACTGGTGGATGAACTTACGCAGAGTGCTCAAATGAAAACAATCACTAATTCACGGTGCAATGCAACTGAGCTGCACTGATAGTACTTTTAGAATGATATTCCGTTAAAATGCAGTGTTCCTAGTTATCGTTTTGTGTTTCTGTACTGTGTTGAAATTAGCGTTGGGCTGCAGCCGTTCCACAGTATTTTGCAGTGCTTAGTTTCAGAATCGTGCATTAAACCACCTAATTGACTTACCATATTTACTCGACGTGGACTCACATTTCCGAAGCAAGTGACATGTGCGGTCATGGGATCAGGAATCGGACTGGTGACAAGTGCGTAAAGTGGTTACAATTCTTGTGTAAAGTTAATTCGGTATTTTCAATGCATATAGGTTGAACATCATTTAGAACGGATTGCAGATGTCACAGTTCGCTCACACTAATCAGTCAGCTTTTTTCGAACAGATTCAGTGTACTCGAGGTGTGTTATTGTTAGGACCAGGAGTTGAACTGCGGTCACGCTTTCATGCGGAAACCGTGCGTCCATGCGCGGTTGCCTAATGCGCCACTAACTTCACATTAGACACGACTGAATCATCCTAAGTAAACGCTCAACCATATTCGCTTGTGAGTAATGCTCAGATTGCCCAATCGCTTGGAGAACTGAGTCACAAAAATTCATGAAAGTAGAATGATTAGTTTATTGGGACGTCACAGAATCTCGGTCGTGAATGAAATGTAACTGATCTCACGCAGGATAATTAGCTCGGTTTATTGGCGAAATGGGGGTTGATGGTCAAAGAAATCATGTGGCTCCCACTCATACACGCATTATTTCGGTGATCGGAGTCTGAACGTGGAAGATGAGTTCAGATAGGAGTAGCATCAACGCGCAAAAGTGTAACCTATCAAACGATAAGCACTAGTGCAAACATTACTTGCGCCCGGTCACTCACATGTCCGGATTGCTGGGTCATCATCTCCGGTTTACCTGTTAGTTTGTGTGCATACGACATGGGTATTATTCAACAGAGTTTATAGTTGAACGAACACTGTTTTACGGTTACCTGTGTGTTTTGGTCCGATGTCCGACAATTTTGTGTAGGCCGGTCTGTTTCTCGCATGAAAGACCTATCCGTTTTTAGTGCTGTGAATGTTTTTTTGTCACGAACTTATCTACAGACTAACAGACTGTTTTAGAAATGACTGTTCCACACTATTCGAGTCATTGACGTTCTAGTGTCGTTGGTTTGTTTTAACACAGCGACATGCGTACTATTTCACATCAGAACTTTAACGTAACGTTTATGTACGTTGTTAATTAAGCAGTTAGACTATGCATCACTCACCTCATTCCACCCCACCCACCGACTGGTCAGTTTGGTCGTTGGATTACTTGCGAGTGGATAATTGTCCCCGTAGGTCCTTATCTACGTTAAGATCGGGAATCAAGGATTGCCAGTTTATTGCCTTAATTTGTTCGTTTAATGGTCACTGGTCATGTGCATACTACAATAACTTTGTCAGAACAACACACGCTTTTTATTGCTTGGGCAAATGAATAGAAAGCTTGGGGATGCAGAAATGAGCATACTGCTTTCCTCATACAATAGAGAATTTCACCGTCGCATGCACAACAAAAACTCACCTCTGCACGACTCTCTGTTGTCGGCATCGGGCCCATTACGTAAACCTTGACAGTGGTTGTTATAATCGCTTTCACCAGCCAAGTTCAATGTGAATAAGAACGTCCGTACAACTTACACGTTGTTCCTTATGAACCACCTCCAACGATAGTATTCACTAATGCCTTCGATAAGTAGTTAGGGCAAAAACTCTGCTATCCCGTAGATTGCTATTTCCGAAACTCATGGGGTAAATCCCGGTTGAATACACTACTACATCTCACAGAAGTTTTATACTGTATTGTTTTTTATCCTAGATGCACAGATCCCCTCCTTCTTGTGTGGTTCCTCCTGATGTAGGTTCTACCAGCTAAATTGCATTTGTTCACTAGGGTCTCCTATTGTTACGACCGTGATCCGGCTTCTCCGCTGCTACAGTTCATTTGCATGTAACGCCGAATTTACGTTTCATTCGCGATCCGTCACACAAACTCCTCTAGGCATTTGTAAAACAGCAACAACTGACTTCTGTTAGTCACTCTTCGGAATAGGTCGACCTTCGAGTGCCGTTGACCGAGCTATTGTTACCCTATTGGCCGATGCTGACGACCGCTTCAATCTCTAGTGGTGATGTATTAGAGCACCCCATAAAGGTGGGATAGAATGTATGATGATACAGTCATACTCAATAGGAGGCCAGTATCATTGCGGCGAAACGCACTAACCCTCCATTCACAAGGACCGCTGTTCAGTGTTAGTATGCGCTAACTACAGTCACCACGTTACAAAACGGCAGATGTATCTTTTTTCGATGCTCTCTCTAGGACCCAAACAAACACCCATAGAGTCCGAGTTGATGAACTTTTCAGAAGAAATGCCCATTTAAAAACAGACCGCCTGAGTGTCCTCAAATTGGCTAACCACTTCGCATATACACGTCACAGTCTGAGACTTATTAGAATCGAATTCACATATTAGTTCGTTATGCAATCTTTAAGTACCCAAATCTTTGTATTTGTAAGCAACTAATTACGTTCGAATGACAGCACCGTAACCCACATAGTTCACTGACGGTCAGTAGGTGATTATAACTTTTCTACCCTATCTGTTAGATGTGTCTGTGATGTGTTTAAGAGGTGTTTAGACCTTGGGCGTACGTCGACTGCGGATCTAATCTCAGTTACTTTCTGCTAGCAACCGAAATTCTTGCGGTTACGGAAGCTACGCAATTTAGGTCACGTAGACCAGTCCGGAAATATACGCACCTTCTCGCTGCCTTATGAAACACCCAAGAGCGGGGAACATGAACACTGTGAATAAACTTTAGGTGCCTCCTGTGTTCACGTGAACAACACAACTGGGATCACATTATTATTGACGTGATCACGATAATGTGACACCCAAATCCTACAGGCAGGCACAAAACGAATACTCATTAGAACATATGCACAATAACCACCAGTTTTCTAACGCAACAGAGTTGAACAAAAAGAGTTCACCGTGTGAGTATGGCAGGCTCTACTGGGTGTTGGAAACCATGACTTATACAATTCGGAGTTGTAGCAGCAGAAGCAGAATTTAACAGAATCTTGTTCATTTTATAACAAGCAGTGGGTTCACCGTGGTCAGGTTAGCATGAACTGTTTCTCCAGCTTATCGGTCCAAACACAACAGTCACAATTATGAACACTGTGATACAGAATCCAGAGCAGACAATCTCCATTCCAGTCTGAAACAGTGAGTGCCCTTAATCTAGTCCATCAAGACAACAGGATCACACATTGCGAGATACAGGCATTTCGTCTATTCTCCTCCGTCGTTTGCACACAACATTCATTTATGCAGATTTAGGGCATGACGACATGACAATGAAACCAACGTACGTCACATGGATAAAATAAGGACACAGATGTACGTGGTTTCGCCGCCACAGGAACGAGATTGATTGTGTTAGCATCTTCTTCCAACAGAGTGCCAGTGTGTGCGGTACATGAGTCTAGAGAGAATAAAAACAAGCTAGAACAACCTACCCAAGGCATTCCTCGATGTGGTGTTTGTCAGTTGGCAGAAATTAAGCAGCTGCTCAGAACGAACAAATAATCAGTTACATTCTGGCCAAAGATCCCTCCAGTGGACTGAACGTCAACAGCACATCATGCGCCAACATAACTGGCGCATATTCTGAGTGTATTAGACCTATCAGAGAACTTGAAACACTGGGTCCCTTTTAACAAATTCATCAGTGCGGAAAGAATAAATAGGTTGTGACATGCTAACATTCCGTTTACTCTCATCAGTAGCAAGCGTAACGCGTACAGGCTATATATGACAGACGAAGCTTGGCAAGGTGTGAACAAGCATGCATTCA
Source organism: Paragonimus westermani (assembly GCA_008508345.1). Classification (NCBI taxonomy): domain Eukaryota; kingdom Metazoa; phylum Platyhelminthes; class Trematoda; order Plagiorchiida; family Troglotrematidae; genus Paragonimus; species Paragonimus westermani. Next base: position 84,724 of record QNGE01000377.1, read on the forward strand.
CGCCAAGTATTATGTCATCAACACCACTGCAACTTGATGGGTTACAACCTGCCTTCTTTCTGCTCTGATGAAGTAGCCGGAGATTTGTTTAATTTAAATTGAACCTCACTCTCAACTGGTCTCATCTGCCACATCCCCATGGATTTTCCAGTCACCCTCTTTGGGAAAGAACCACAAGACTCGAATTTCACGTTTATCAAATCTCATCAGTAGTGTGAACCATTGCCACGACCAGGATATGAAGTCTGGTCACACTGTCATGAGACAGTCACGTTGACTACACGGTGATATACACACTAAGTGTTCTGTTGTGCTTTCGCTAGAAAATTCTCCACTCGTTTACAGAGATTGACGAAAACGGTGAGTGAAAATTTTCTGTCAGAAAGCATACAGAGGAGAAAACTAAGTCTTTAAACAGCTTAGTCAGTGAATTCGTTAAAGGAGACTAAAGGTATACTCACTCCCCTCATTGTTGTTTGTTCGTCGTTGTTTGTTGCATGTTCGAGTACAGGTACACTAGATTTGAAAAACTGTGAGTGTATATCATTTCTGTTCATTTTCTCATTATCGTGCTATCGCCAAAAGTGTAAAACTGGAAATGTTAACTGATTTCTCCTCAAAAATAGTCGAGTGCCAGTTCAGACGTAGACAGACTGTATCACCTCTTTACAGTCTGTGAACTTCCCGTGAATTTGTGATTTGCGTACGCCAGATTTAGCCATGAGACTTGTGCTTCATTGCTTCACCGTCAAGCCAAATAGAACACAATTTTATGAGTTTATTTGGTGACAATGGGTGACACATCAATGAAGTTAATACTTAGTGTCTAGTTGTTTGGACTTCTGAAAACACTGGTACACAGAATCGACTACCCGAGTTGGACAAATTTTGTAACATCATGTTAGTGTAATCCTCATACACTGGAACTGAATGCATGACTGTGTGAAGTTCAGTGTTTCAGAAAGCTTTCTTTTTAAGCGCATACCGTGAGAATGTGGTTATCGCACAGCTTCATTAACAAGGCATGTGTACAGCCACTGATCACTGGAAACTCGACAGTGCTCTGTCGTCATTCTTCACATTATCACCGCCCACCACTCATGGAAGCACGTTATCGTACGGTTAGTACGTCAGTGAACGGCTCTCAATACTTCACTGGTGATCATTAGTCCTAAGTGAGTACTGCTCACAGTTTGTCACGATTTTGTATTCTGGTCGATGGCTTGACCGCTGTCTCTTAAGACGAAGCTCTAGTCTATTTTTATTTCCCCTGGCACCACCGGGATTCAAAACTCGACCCACGCCTCCGCATGGCAACCGTTACAACCATAGTTTGGACACAAACGACTTATCAAATTTAAACGTCCAATCTTTCTCGTTTCCATGTCGTGTTTGAGCTATCCGATTGTCTTCAAAGGATACGTGTCAGATACCTGTTATTGATAACGACCATCTTTTGCGCAGACATGTCCTTACTTGACGCAGCTTTTCATGGTGATATCTACGCACTTTCCGTGAATATCTCGTTTACCGATTACAACTCCAATTTGGCAACTCGCTTCTGTTCCTCGGAATAGTTGGAACTGCTCTCTCTCCCTCTCTTGTAGATACGTATTTTGAAAGCCACCATTATAAAAAAGAGACGATAGTTATAACCCATTTTGGCTTCGTTTTATTCTGCCCCTAAAAGTTACTAACCAATTTTATGACCCGTTGTTCATGCTATACACTGAACTGAAACAAAGATGGTACAACACCTTTAATACAGTTCCCGATATTCTCCCCTGGGGGAATTATTTCAGCTGAGAAAGGCATGAGAAAAGCTGGAGTTAGACTCTGCAGTTAAGAGTTGCACGCATAAACGAATTGTTACGAAAGCCTTTAATAAGGAAAACGGACTAGCCTAAATCCGGTGGTTAATCACCAGACCCCTAGCGAATATGCGCCAATAGGTTGCTTGGGTGAACATAAGCAGATTGGGACAAATTACACAAACCTCGCGATGACAGCCCATATTCGTACCGTTTGTCGCTATTTTTAAATTTACGTAATACACCCTCCGGCAGCATGGGTGTGTGTTTAGCTGCCCCAAGTGTCCATGAATGTGGACACATCCACTGGTTAGCTAGGCTATAACCGACTGGCAACACGATACGTAAAAACCCGGTGATGACGACAGTCTTAGTGTAAATGTTGAATGCAGTGAGTGTGAGTGTGTACCTTTTGAGGGTGTAGGGTGTCACGATCCTAGTTGTTCAACTTCGTCTGTCCGCAGTTACGACCGCGGGCGACCTGCGTGAACAGATTAGTCAACCAGAGAATTGACTCAAACCTACCAACCGGCCCGGTGGTGTTTAGCACGTCAAATTCACAAGGTGGCAATTACAGGTTTCTACATCAGCCGGCTGGTCTGGTTGCCAGGTCAATCGCCTTGTTGTTTGAAAGTGAAGTTAGGTAATCGTTTGGATGGACAAGACACCGCAACGTGGCTAACCAAACCTCTCATGTGGCCACATGAGAGGATTGTGACACTAGGGAAGCGAATTATTTGATTTATGACTAACCAACTCAGATGCGGAAGGACGTAAGTGAATTTTTGGCGACTGGATTAGATGCAAAAGAGTGGTAAAACACGATCGTTTTCTAGCAGTCCTATCAACAGTACTAACCGCCTACATGTCTCGAACTGTGCTCGAAATTGTCACTTCAGGGGTCCATTTTCGTTCGCGCACGCACATTTTAGTTTGTTGTGAACAAACATCAACTTTATTTACATCGTCTCGATGTTGTTGTCACCTCTTCAAGACCACTTGTGAGCCGGTCTCGCGTGCACACTCAACTGAGAGGCAGCTACTTTGGTTGTTTGCCAATTAGATAGAAGTGATGATCAGCGTGGCAACAAGATCGAACTGGGGTCGGTCCAAAACACACGTCATTGTCAAACCAGTCCACTAATCACATGATTTGTAGACTCAAAATGGACAGAAGACAACAACAACAACAACAACAACCGATAAGTTCATTCAAACAAATGAGGAAGTCATCACCTGAAAAAAGAATAACCGTGAGTTTCATCAGAAAACAGTTCAGGCACAGTTTCAGTTATTCATGAGTCCAAACACAATGTCTATGCGGACCACTGATGTCCTGACGAAGCGAACAAAACAAGAAACGACTTCAGCTGAGGTGATTGTTTCGTTCTCTGTTTACGTTGGTTGTTTTGGCGTGTTTCTTTACCAAATTCACCATGGTAACGTCACAATTCAGTTTATGGTTCAACGTGGCATCCTGAATGGAGATAGTGGACTGCAGATTTGTTCGATTTTTGGACGGCAACCCTGTGGAAGAACCTGTTCAGTGACCGTGGAATCGCCGTATTTGAACGAAACTCATATACAGGCACCGTTGAACAGTACTTTGTCATACCTGTGATCACACAGTTATGGCTTGTAAGCAGTCATCTTACATGGCCAGAAATTATCTGGCTGATCGCTGTCTTTCACACTCAATAGCGGACGTGGTACCATTTCCTCTGGTCCCGCTTGAGTACGACGTAGCCTCATTTGGGGGCACTCGTCATCCTTCCACACAAAAGCCTGAGGGTTGGCAACATTCGGATCCGATTAGCATGTCACAATGACCGAAACATCTGCGCTTAACCATCAGCGTAACTGGCCTGTACCGCCACAGTTGCGGCTCCACCCAAACATCACGTATCCAGTGTAAAACTGAAAGAAGAGCAGCAGGAGTGTGTGTGTTAGGCGTTCGTGTCCAGCTGGCCAATGCTGGTCAGCCAATTCATAGGTTAGCTCGAAAGTGAACCCCCCCATCTCTTGACAAGTAAACCGAGTGAGACTGCAATGATAAGAAATACACTTGGAAGAGGAATGTTGGAAATGTGACGAAATACAAGTGTAAATTGGAAGAAAACAGGCAAAACATTCATCAGACAGTGCATCAACAAGGTTGAAGAAAATAGAAGGTAGAAGCTCACAGACATCCATCAGAAATACCAGAATGTTTAATCATCATTCCTACTGGCTTCGACAGAAGTAAGGCAGAGTTGTTGTGTACTTTTATCAAGACAAGCTGAGTGTGGACGGACACAAGTTCAGTTCACCAGTTCGAGCTGCCGAGGTGCTTTCATCCTCAAATCGACACTAAATGATCGGCTGTGTTCCCAAATGGATTATTCAGGCTAAGAAATCCTGAAAACTTGCCGGTTCAAACCATCTTGATCTGATGAAACTAGATACACATGAAATCGGTATGGAGGGTTTGCTTGAGGGCTGGCATCATGACTTGTCATACTACTATGTTACACTTTGTGAAGCACCCACGTGAGGACTAACAGCAGGCCAATTGTTTAAATACAACAACCAGCAAATTATCTAATGTTACGTCACGTGACAGGTTAAGGAAGCCAATTCATTACTTAGTACTTACGTCTAGTTACCGATTTGATGAATGTCACTTATTTGATCGATTGCAATTGCGCCTAGCTCAATTCTCCCCAGGGCAACAAACTGACTGACGAATATTGAAATTTAGCGACCGATTGGAATGTGGCCGGCTGACTGATGAGTGATAATGCTGTTACAGTGAGTTAAACAGAACAGTGCCAGATATGTATGGTATCATAGTTGATGATTTCAACGGTGATACACGTATCCCCAACGCAATTTGCCAGGCCACATATAAGTTACCGTGTAGTCATTTAAAAGAGGTGGGTTTCTATTTTCGGATCACACAGTCTACGGTTGGTCTAAGAGGATTGACAGGAAGAAGGTTCACTATGTGTGTAAGCTATCTAAACTAAACGGACTGACTCTGACTGGATTATAAACCCATGTGCACTCGTGCAAGTCCTTTCGTTACAAAAACCGTCCCTTTCATGGCGAATTCATACTGAGTGCTCAATTTAATTTTTGTCCAAATGAGTACATTACTCAGGATGTAATGTCCCATCCGATTAAGAAGTAACACGTACGATAGGTCTGTGTGAAACTCGTTGAGTCAAACAGTGATTTGGACTTAGTGAAAATAATCGGGACGGTCGATCAGCTTAACTGAGTGCAGGTGTAAAATGACAGCGAGTTACCGGCGCGAGGCGTGCCCTTCATCGTATCCGGTTCGAGCCCACAAGCTAAAGCTAACTGATCTTACACCTTATTTCTGATGTCGAGACGTGTGCATTTACCTGTATGGGCGAGTCGAGCGCTGGAACTTACCCAGTCGACTGGTTGTATGCGAGTTTCTCACGGGATGTGTAGTTTGCTAACCGAGACGGGTATCTGATTCTGAGTGAAACCAGGTGATCACAGTTGTTACGAGGCTGCATCCGTAGTGAAACAATCACCAACTTTGGCGGTTCTCTGATTTGTCCGAGGACACACAAGCACTCTCACCCAAACGCTGAGCATATGACGGGTAGGGGTGGCTCCACCCTGGACACTTAGCATGGAAGATCAGCGAGATGACTCGTTCAATCTGGTGTGCCTTGGTAACCAACCATGATCCTTGTGTCTTTTTCCTCGTGTTCTAAAAAGATAAGAGTGTACTGTTTGATCAAGTGTAACGTGGTTCAACTGATGTCCGATGATGACCAGCGCGTCGTTTCTTTTGCTCATTCTGCGAGCATATGTGCTCTTGGGTGTGTGCATACGTATTCAAGACCAGTTGCAGTTCGTTAACCGTAACATCCTGATTTTACGGCAAGAAAACTAAAACAGTTAAAAGATGATGTCAGTCAGTTAGTAGCGGTGTGATCTGACCGATTTCCATAGCATGTTGAAAACAACAAAAGAAACCTGTTATTGTACCAAAGAGTTATCGCTTCTTCTCGTGTGTGACGAGAGGAGTGTGTTCGGGAGAGCGACTAATACATTACATGTGAAGAGAGTAGATTTACGAATTACTTCAATTTTGAATCAACTAAACAATTTACTTGCTTACATGCATACCACACGGTTGAGTGCATTTCAGACCAGACCTTTTATACTGCTCATCCAAAGTGGACAGCATATTCGATAAATGGAAAAATTCTCCATTCGATTCCCGATTCGACAGTTATTGGAGATTCTTATGGCATTAGTAATCCTCCAGAAACTGCAACAAACTATGTGTGTGTGTGTATTTGTTAGTGTCGGGTGCTAGTTGCACTTTACCGTTTTTTTCCCAAAACATTCCCTGTTCTTATTTTAATCTGCCAAATTTAAAAAGTTACTATTTCAAACGTCTTCTCAAACACATGTACAAACTGACTGTTCACCCTTGTCTGTAGTCAATCCCCAGCACACAAAACACACCCAAAACTTGCGTTGAATATTACGATGAAGTGGAAGACGTGTACACGGTCTGTTCGGAATGCTCAAATCCAACCATTCCAAGTCGTGATCAGGTAGATATGCGTTTCACTCACGTCTATTAGCAAATTAGGACGTCTTTCCTGAACAACAATCAAAGTGTACTCGTAACGTGTATTGAACCGAAAGGACGTGGTGGAGTTTCGAAACAATCTATACATTTCCAGCAATATCTAAAAATACGATAATTAGTTAAGTCTGAAATCAACACCAGTAATAAAGACAGGAAACAAAAATGTGCAAAGTGGGATCACGCCTAATTGACGATACACAAAAACTGAACAAAGTGGCACTGATTTACTGGCAAGCGTACACACAACCATGCATACCGAACAGGTCATCGAAAAAGCACAGTTGCACCCCAGATCCGTAAAGAAACCACAAGGTCGATCGTTGGTAAGTGGTGACTCATACACTCATTTGTATCAGCTCGACTAAGTCGTAACAATATAACTATGCAGGGCAATATCCGGGGTGTTCATGGTACGAACCCATTGGACGCATAAGGTGGATGGGACAGGTCTGTAGGGACGATAAACGGCATTCAAACAGACGCATACCTCCGTTTACTGTAATCCAACTTAAAGCTCTTCGTTGATCTGCGTCGTTCACTCTTTGTTCCACTGAAGTTCATGCTTTTGGGAGATACTGTAAGTGCATTCTCAAAAAAGTCGCGTTCTTTCAATAATACTACTATCCGTGCCGCCATGTGTTTCTGTAAACACATCTCTTTGCGCTGACATAATTGGTGTCAGTGTGCGCTTCACTGCTCTGCACCAATTCATCACGAACAGTGCCCGTTGCTCTTCGTAGAAGGATACCATATGTTGGTATATGTTAACAGTCTGTTTACTCCCATTAGTCGTACACATGAAACATGCAAATTCCATGCATCAGACAAGTAGAAGCAGACAGGGAGTGGGTGCACGTACATTCACACCCGGTATTATGTGACCAAGACGACGATGACCTGATAAGCCGTCTCGGTCGCGTCTGCGCACTCAGTGCCGAATGGTGAATCCGGATCAACATGATTTCACTAAATGTTAACAGTTCCGGATTCCCGTTGCGTACCGATTTACTGGACTATCTAGATGGATCTACCTGATGACCTACTATCACGGGCTGTGTGAGCACTCGCTGGAGTGATAATTCGGGCAATAGCTCCACCCGTTTGAGATCGTCGCAGTACCACTGTTGAGACCTGTTCTGCTGCCCACTTATATAATGTGGCTGTATGTGCAGTCACTCCCTGACTGCCTTTCATCATTCTCGTGTACATGCTCCACGTGGTTTAAACTCGTGACTGATGAACTGTTAACGTACCACAATAAATGTTTTCTTTTTGCTCTGATGAAGTTACGGATGGAAACCTAGTAGTTCAAATGCCTGAGTGTTTAAGTAGCCGATTGTGTACTTAACTACCCGAACTCGTTAGTTTGAATGGCTTCACCCGTGTTTTTATCCTCTTAAAACAAAAAGTCAACCAGCTTTGCTGGTTGCTTACCCTACAGTTTTTGGATGGAAAACAGTCGTCTTTCAGCTGACACCGTTCAATCTCCATGACATCCTCAACAATGCCTTCCTTCACTCGTCCAGGCCACCAGAATTGGTTAGCTGACAAAATGGGCTTCATTGCAAGCCGTTTTAAGGTAGCATTCCATTACCAAGCCGGTTCAGACGTTCGTTACCTGATCGGTGAGCCAGTTTCTTCGACGCTTGATCGAAACCTGCCAAACAGACCTACATTTTCTCTCTCAGATAAGTGGAACAATGGTTGCACATCTGACGACCGACTATAGAGGAGTCCAGGACGAATGACATGCGGTCGACAAACGTTTGACCAATTATGTATATGCATACCTATCCACTGACCTGTTTGATATGGCTGTTTCGGGAAGGACTGAAATCCTAGCCAGCATAGCACTTCCGTATCAAAACACTTACACAATCTTGGTCATCACTCTAAAGAAACAGGAAAGGTTACGGATAAACCCAAGAACGCGGCAAGCAAAGGAACCATCAGTGTCATCAGTGCGATGAATGCGACCGCGAAAACGCTGGCCGTCTTAGATTGGGTGATCATTGACTTACTCAGTAAAGCATCAACGAAGAGGTGACGAATACGTTAAGTGTAATTAATTTAAGTCATTTATTCTCTCAACCCTATCAACCAACAACCCCCCTTGTTTGACAAGTAACGCGTTCCCCTTTTCAGAAACTTGGATCATTATGTGCTGTTTAGATTTGTTAGTGTGTTGTATGCTGACGATTTTGTTTGGTTCTCAATCCATTCCTGTGTGTAGCAGCCCGCCAGTTCAATATGTTGGCATTTTTAACCGTTGAAATCATGTTTGTCCTTTAAATTTACACATCATACTTACTTTTTTGAAAGCAGACTTTTCAGTACTGTTACTTCAACAATCTCATAAGTCCACCTTCACTAACTACTCAGTCACAACATGTCGTTCAAAGCCAAACTATCGGTCATGCATTTTTCATGCATGGTAAACGTTATTTGTATCAGTTAGCCAGACAGACAGCTTATCAGTACAATTTGAAGCCAAAGATATTCAGTTAGGTTAATTGCGAGGAAACGTGTGTGTTTCCGGTCAAAACCTTTATTGTCTCATGATACAAGCAGAAGGTTCACATTGAGATAAGTAAGACCAACATCCTTATGTATATTGTATATACACCCAGCGTACTAGGACAGTCATTCACGGTTTGTAACAGTGACAATCATTACGGCTTGTTCATACAAACATGAGTCTTGTGTTCAAACTTCATTGTCTTCCTCCTTTTAATTCATGGTTTCCGTGAGCAGTTCATCTTCCAGTGTTGCCTAAACAGCGTAAATACAGCTGTCTATTAAATATGGTTGTAATCGGCATACTATTTTTGGGCGTAGTGTTGTATAACAGGCAGTTTCGTTGTGAGTAGTGTACTACTCACAAGTAGTGTATTACCCACAGGCGATATTCAGGAACAAAAGGACAAGCCCCGAACACGACGGACAAGAAGAGACTATCGAAACAGTGTGTACATGATGTGTGAGAACTTTCACCAAGGCTAATGACCACGTACTGTCACCCAATGTATGTGAGTGCATGTCTGTCGTGCAAATGAGTGTACGCGTTTGTGGTTTAATTTTTGACATGACCTGTACGGAAGTTTGCGCAATAAACCAACTTGCTGGTCAAGCGTCTTTTGCGGACACAACAGTAGTCCGGTTCCGCACAAGCACAACTTCTGTCCACTCTACTGGTAGACGTATATGGTCCTGGTGTGTCCTCACATAATTAACTGGCAGGTCAGTCAGGATAGTGTAGTGTGACAATTTAACATTTTCTTATGTAGATTGTATTGATGATGTACTAGGCGTTCACATCAGGCGCGCCAATCTTCGAGGTTGCGTCGACGTTCATTCTCTCAGAATCTGTTGTACTCCGTGTTTCCACTCAGTATATACGTCGGTACAAACCCCAAGCGTTTTTGTGAGCAGTACCGGTTTCCGTTCTGTTGCGCCAGGCAACCAACATAGCTGTGTGATCGAGGGGAAATTGGAATCAACACAAATTAGACTACGATCATTCCATGTTCCGGCTATCACTGACGCGTGTGATGTAACCAATTCTTTAGCCTCACTTCCCAGGCAGCCCTCTGCTACAATGCGCAGTGCGTGGAACTCGTAACTAAAAGTGAAACGCTTATGGTGCCTAGTTGGTGCTTGGCTGAACGGTACTCAGCATGATCACATCAGGCACAAGTGAACCAGCGTTCAACTTGCGACTCGGAAGAGTATATACAGTGATAATCAGTTTTAATCAGACAATGGTGGTGGACGGGGGACCGGCTGGGGGAAAAAATACAAAACTGTGCTTGCCAATATTTCTTCTGTGTTTGTTGAGATTAGAACTCCTACATTTTATGTAAAGCGACCGAAATCACCCTGCTCTTCTCAGAGGTTGGTTGTGTATCTTTTACATGCATACATTCTTCCGTAGTAGTTGCATCCCCCGTTCGTTGTTTTGCAGCCCCTCGGGTGAATGATTGAAAATTACCAGTAAGTTCTATTTTTTTCTCTCTCGACAGTGAGCTATCCTTATAGTTCACCTTTATGTCACCATATCTTATAAAAATTTTAAGTGTCACTGATAAATTAGCAAACAATATTATTCCTGATAATTATCAACCCCGATATAGTCAGCAGCTGACATCTGATTAAACCGACCCGTTGTTGAACATCAACGTATAGAACGTTTGCTCTCTTTCAGATCGCATTCCGTTTGTTCGATAAAACGGAACTAGCTGAAGAAGCATCCTATTGTCTTAAGTAAGCATTTTGTGTGTGTGCTTCGTTCATCACATTTCAGGCAGAGAACTGGTTTTTTTTACTAAAAATTGCTCATACTACGACGTTGAACTTCTGTTTTGGGTGAATAAACTCATAGCTTACTTGCATATGCGATATATTCTGAGCACATTTTCCCCACATACACATATCTTCTCCAGCTTTTAGCTAGTGAAGTCAGTTTAGATTTCCAGCCATTTGCATAACTCCCCTCCCATCCTCTGAGTCGTTATTCGTACTATCTACTAAGTTGAGTTAACCCACCTTTCCACAGACAACAATTGCGTAGCATGCACAGATAAAAACTGATCATTATACAATCAAACGAGATGACAAATATTCTATAATTCTAGTACACTGTTGCATACGTTGGCCCAATGGACCAAATTGAATGTGTACACCGACATAGGCTCGTTCACAAATTAGCAGTCCATTGCTACCATTATGTCTACGTCGCAATACGCAAACATCCATTTGTAACATTCGTAGTTATGTTTAACCGTTCGGTTTTCTATTCATAGATAAGAAACTGGCCAAACCTAATGGTTTCCCAACAATCGGGACCGATAAATGGAATTTGCCATTGTTTATGCCATAAAGAGATAAACTGTAATTTTGGGTATGCACTTAGCTAGTCAAAATGGTTATTTTATCAGGCACAGAGAACTTGGTACGAAATTATATTGTTCTTTGGTACATTTTGACTGGATTTAACCACGCGAATTAATTTCCGATACAATACTTTAAAACACTAAGAATAGAGCTGGGTAGCAGTGGAACTGAAAAATGACTGACCAGCACGTATCTCTCGCTTTCTGTCACGTGATTTACATTCACTCACTGCCACTACTACTCTTTTATCGATCTGCTTACTGAACTACCTCCCGACAATTTGTTAAATTTAGTCGCTGGTTACGCTCATGCGAAGCATGTGCGACTGAATGTCCTACGTAAATGGCAAGGTGGAACTCTCCACGTTAGGATAAAATGGCATTACGTGGGCAGATGATGACAACTAACCGGGAACCGACAGTCACTTTAGGGTCATCGGCTGTTTATTATCCGCAGTATTTGGTGATGAATGGATGTGGGGCTCTCTCGATGACGTATCGCGAAGTGATGAAATATTTTGCAACCGTGTGACAAATATTGACTGAAGAAACTTATCCGGAAAAAAAACATGCGGTTCCTCCCCCCACAGCAACCATCCCCACGGAACGCAGCAGTCGATCACCCTAGTGAAAGCGGCTGTTGAGAGGGCGAGATCACCAGTTTTGCCCATATTCCCGATGTGTTTTAGGTGGAGGTTCTGCTTTCTATGGAATGCATACCGTTCCACATAGATGTGGTGTTCCATGTGCTTTGCGGACGACAGCTTTCGTTGTGGGTCGCAGCGCTGCACTCAGTTTCATTTTGCTGTAATTGTTAGTCAAAATAAACTTAATTCGTTAAGATAATGAGGTTGGTTGCTACTGTCGTTTCGCTCCTATTCGTTGATGAGCATCAGGCATCCCACAAGTCACGCTGGTGTAGAGTTGTCAAGAGGTGCGTCATTGCGGATCAACAATGAATGGCCGTCTTTCCTTCGTCATTCGTGCTCGAATAGCGCCCTCCCAACACAGAGGTTGTGATCGCTCAAACCGGTTATTCTGCAGAAGCGGCCTCGAGCGGAAGCGTGCGGTACGCAAGGGAACCATCGGTGTCATAGGTCGCGGTGACGTGACTATGTGGCGTTGCGATATGTGCAGCCACGAATGCGCTAGCCGTTTGGGGCTAGTAGGTCACCAACGTACTCATAGCACACCGTCGTCAAAGAGACGACGAGTACGTTAGGCTCAGGTAGGTTATGTCAGTGTATCCATTCTACTTATGTTAATGAGTGCATCGGCGAACAGCCTGGCCACTGACAATCAATCCGCTCCCCTTTTCAGAAACTTGAGTGTCTGTGGTCTTCTATCCATTCCTCTCTTCGGCTTTGTTGGTGTATTGTATGATGAATGGTCTGCCTGGCTTTTCACAGTTCAATGAGAATTTCGCTTTTCATCGCTATCTTCTCTGGGATATACCAACCTGCACTCCTATACTGAAAAATCTTTCTTCTTAGTTTAGGTCTCATCATTGCAGCCTCTCTCTGTTTAGTTTCCGAGAGATGGGGGTTTCCTTTCCTTAATAGCCTATCAACTGGCTAATCACCATTGGCCGGCTGGACACAGTGGCCCCACTGCACACCTCCCGGTCTTATTCCTTCGGGTTTACACTGGACATATATATGGATGGAACCGCAATTGGTGCAGCGCAAGCCAATTGCAGTGATGGCTAAGCGCAGGCGTCCTGTGGAATCGGTCACTGTGACACTAATCCGAATAGGATGCCGCCAGAAGCCGTATTCTGTAGAAAGCAACTGTCAGATTGGCACCCTGTTCAAACTGGTCCCAGGTGCGACCAGCAGGTCACGTTTGAGTACCATTCGACACAGCTTCCACACCCAGAGTAGTATTCCGTTTGGGTGAATGTGGACTGTTTAAAGCGCACACCCTTTTCTGTGTCGGAAGATGAACAACGCTCTTTGTAACGATGGATGGCACCAATTACACTGAAAGAACGACCGGGTAATCCCGTGTTTCTTAGTGAGAATTTCCTCGGAAGTTGGTAATTTATCCAAACTCTGCGAAGCGTAAGATTGTATGGGAAGTAAATAGTAAAGTTGGAATTGTCGAACGATGAAGAACATACCTTAGACAAATTGCAAACTTAGTAAACTTAGTCGGCACGAATATGGTGGGGTTTAACTGAAATCTCCTGATTGAACATTGCATTCTGATGTGCTGTAAACAAATCATCACCTCGGGGCTTTCTTGCACGCCACATTCAATCAAAACAACCGTAACTGAGGCTTCAAATTTCTTGCGCAGTTACACGGTACAAAGAACTAAACTTATCAGGTTGATTTTCAAGTTGACCATCACTCACATTTGATCGCAGCGTTCGCATTCAGATAGACTATCCAGCCGGCCTCTTTCGAAAAGAAGCACTAGACTCGAGTTTCGCTCTCATTAGGCTGGCTGGAAATCCTATCTGAATGCGAACGCTGCGATCAAATGTGCGGTTGGCAAATTAGTCAACGTATTTCGTAAGCAAACATAAATCAGAATTGCTGGTCAACAAACCTGTCCATCGGATTTGAGTCACGAACAGTTACACAATTGGTGTCTTGCCACTGCGTAAACAGTTCATGTATGTGTGCTCCGTGGTAAGTTTGGATCTTAAGTTATTTAACTGAACTGTTGCGTGTGGGTGCAATCACGTGGCTCGATTTCTGATGATTGTAGCATCATCACTGACATGAGACAGGGTGGTATCCGAGCTTTAGCCAAATGCTGTCAGCTGTTGTGTTAGAGTCGAGCGTCACACGGATGGTCGTTTGTACGTTTAGGTGCCCCAACTCGGCCAGGTAGCACAACAGTGTTCACGCTGGTCTTTGTAGATGACACAATGATATTCGCTAGTAGCGAAGATGAAATTCAACGAGTGGCCACAGCTTTCGCGACTGCGACAACAAAAGTTAGTTAGATATCACCACAAGTGAGACGTTTTGGTCACTACACCCTTCTCCGAGCGGAGGCGATTTGCTTACACCTGGAAACATGGTGGATGGGTGTACAAACTTCTGCTACCTGAGTAGCAATTTGTCGACAGATTTGTCCGTGGACCGCGAATTACGAGCTCGTGTACCGAATAGTAGTGCTGCTCAGAAACATCTTGAAAGACGTGTGTAGAAGAATCACAACCTGAAAGTGGACCTGAAGCTCTATGCCGACCGTTCAATGGTGCTGTTTACGCTATTGCTCGACAATGAAACTTGGAGATTGCATGAGAGGAATATGCGCTATTCGAGCCGTCTCCATTTGCAATGTCTAAAACGCTTCGTGTGTATTTGGTGGTTAAGCATGATTCCGAAAGCTCAAACACTTCAGTGAGCACACAAGGACACGATTGCACTTATGCTGTTGCTCAATCAGCCCGTTTTTTAAGACACATCCGCAGAGTTTGAGTCGAACAGATTCCGAAACAGATGCTATACAGACAAATGAAAATAAATATGTGTTGTCAAATAAGTCTTCTGCTTTATGATAAAGATTTTATATGTTGGAAAGACTTAGACGTGATTCGGATCATCTAGAGAAATTCCCTCCTTCCGAAGGTTTAATGAGCAACAGTTGCGAGGCTGTGAAGTGAAGCTTCCGACACGGAAACAGATAATACATGTTATAGTTCGTAGTGACATGGCAATATGTGGCTCCACCATGAATGTGACTCCACGAATATGCTAGTCAATGCAATCATAGCACACAATAAACGAAGAGATGACGAGTACATTAGAAGCAGGCACTTCGTGTCTACTATGTCTATTTTTCGTTTGTATTAACCAACAACCGCTGTCGCTTGGTAACTCACCCGCTTTCTTTTTCAACGAGCTGTATCACCGTGACCTTTTATCCATTTATGTTTCAACAGTGTAGAGTTTTTCGTGGATTAATGTCTTACTTGTTCTTCAGCCCTCCTCATCCTATCTGGGTTGCAATGTTTTGTACTCATATGGTGAGCTACTTGCCCTACATTTTCAACAGTTTTCTCAGCTTCGGTTTTACCAGTAGAATCTCTTCTGTGTTTTGTTTCCAAGAGATATAGGTTTCACTTTTATACTGTCCCATCCACTGACTAACGAACATTGGCCGGCTACACCAAAAGGACTCCATTCACATGTCTCCCTAATTTATCGCTTCGGGTTTACACTGCCTGTATGGTGCGTGAGTGGAATCACAATTGATTTGACATAAGCCATTTGTGATGTGTGCTGTACGCAGACATCTTTTGATTGTGGTCACTGTGACAGGCTAATCCGAAACATCTGCCTTCAAGCCTGTATGCTCTGTTTGCTTACCAAGATGCACTGGACAAGACTGGACCAAGTCATCGATTCCGCCAAAGCAGTGATTCTGTATTCTGTTCTTTTTCTGTCCTTTCCAAATTGTGGTAGTAACTGGATCAATTCTTGTTGTTTGTGACATTTATTCTCAGTAGTATTATTAGAAACCATAGTATATTTATGCACTTGATTCTATCTAGGTTGGTTAACCGAAAGGAACGACGCTCGTAAGTGTGTGACAATACACTATAGGTCTAGCTTGAGTTTAGAGTTACACACAGCTTGACTTGAAATGCTAGCCGGAGAGAGGTTGAATAGACTTTTCGCTAAGTGTGGTCGACTGGTTCGAACACTCTAACTGACCACAAGTTGATAACTGGACACTCTGGGTTGTTGTTGTGTGTGCGTGTGTCTGTGTGAGTGGTCTATCTGGCTTTTCCTAGTTCACTGTGTATTTCGTTTTTCATCGTTATCTCCTCTGGTATGCACTAACCTGCACTCCTATACTGCAACGCTTCATGTATTACACTTCACAAATCTTTCTTCTTAGTTTAGATCTAGTCATTGAAGCATCTCTGTGTTTAGTATCCGAGAGATAAGGGTTTGCTTTCCCTGCTAGCCAATCAAGTGGCTAACCAGCATTGGCCGGCTGGACACAGTTGCCTCACTGACACACCTCCCGGTCTTATTCCTTCGGGTTTACACTGGATACGTGGTGTGTTGGTGGAACTGCAATTGGTGCAGCGCAAGCCAATTGCAGTGATGGCTAAGCGCAGGCGTCCTTTGGCTTCGGTCACTGTGACAAGCTAATCCGAATCGGATGCCGCCAACCGTGAGCGGATTATCTCGCCATCTGCTAGGCCAGGTAGCATATCCTTAAAAC
>QNGE01000377.1:103316-150703 GCA_008508345.1 Paragonimus westermani
CTACCAGTTTTCGTGTTCTATTGGTTTTGTTCAAAGTCATTTGTGTTAGGAAAAACACATTATACTTACAAACAGGAGGATCGGAGTGTGATTCCCTGTCCTGACCAGGATAGGCACTATCAATGATCCCCAGTAAGACAGCAACTCTAATATAATGCTTCTTTTCGAAGTGGGCTAGGCGGAAGACTTCTGAATGTTAGGATCAAGGGTGGATGGTGTTTCTGTTGTAATTACAGTCAATCAGCATTGCACAATGTCAGTCCCTTTTTCTATAACTGTCTCTGATGAGCTCGCGCCCGGTTACTGAGTTGGACTTGGCGAAATGTGGCACACTTTCTTGCCATTATTAAATCATGCTACGTCTTGTCTAGGTTTCGTCTCGTTTGTCATGTGTACTCTCGCTATGTTCTATGGAATTCGCAAACACCCTGTACGATTTTGTTTACCATCATAGAATCAGAAGTTCAACCGCATTGCTGGTTAATGAAATTATCCTTAGGTGCACAGGGCAACTTAAACACAAAATGACCTGGCTCAAAAACGCCGGTGAAAGTTGAAAAATACCAACCGTAGTGTGGAATTTATGCCACATACCTTTGTAACCACACGAAAACCTGTAGATACGTGCCAAATTACTAGACATAGTCGCTGACGACCTAGGGTGAGCTGAAAGTTGCTCATGTGGCTATGCTTAATTCTGCAGTCCTGAGAACGTTTAGGAGCCGTGTTCTCCTCAGTAGAACCAGACTGAATGATCGTTTATTGGTATTTGCTGGCACTCAGTGTCTTCAGTGATCAGTACCTCTATAGAGGTTGTTCTGATTCTCACTGCACGTATCGGTCAAAGCTAGCAACTCAGCCAGAAATCGAACCAGAGTCCATTCGGTCACCAAACGTCCTTTGAGTCAGTGGGTTCCCAGTCGGTGTACGATCTTCCACGAAGACGTTGAGCAGCGCGTAGCGATAAACCAATGATCCCAAATATTCAAAACAAGATTGGATCGTAATGCCACGGTACTATTGAACAAATTATCAAAGTGAATATTTAGACAACCTCAACAGTTTCGATCGACAAATTGTTTCCGGGGTTTGGGTTACAATTTGTTGCTAAACGGGCTAAATATGAACTATAATCACATAATTAGGCGTTCATACCCAAAAGAGCTCTTCCGAGCAGTCAACAGGTTCAAAACAATGGGGATGAGCTGAGCTCCAAAAAGGGGTGCACGCACCACTCAAATAAAGTACAAGGCCCGACAACTGGTTATTCGCACAACTATCAAATTGACGTGACAAAACAAAATCGTTTAGGTCAAAGTCCAGTTAACGTCCAGAAACAGGGTAGGTTGAATGCAGAGGGGTGAATGTTTAGGAGAATTGGGTTGGGTCGGATTTTCACATGATTGTACTTCAAAAAGTCCACGCAGTCGGTTCTAAGTAAACTTCCCGTAGGAGCTGATTTTTAAACAGTCACATTACAAGATAGCTTAGTGGGCATCAGGATTATCCACATGAGATAATGTAAGGAGGTTGCTAACCGTGTTGTAACCAGGTCATTCAGAATAGAGTGAATATTATGATAACACTGAGATTTTCTTAAGCCTGCTATTCTAACAGTCTTATAGATGTTTATGATTTCAACAATCTGACAAAATAGCCATGAGAACACACTGGACAGGGCATGTAACCGTAAAACAAGCCATGCGCACTTGTGTAAGGCTGTGTGAATCGATTGAACATTGTTTGCCCCCGAGATCATCTTTCGAAGTCACAGAGATTGTTCAGCCGGGCAGTTTAGATAAGCACCACTCGAATTGATTTCATTTATGTCTAAACTCGTTGAGAGTACATACGTCCTTGAGACGGTCGGAATTTGAATTCTGGTCAAACGGATTACGAGTCAAGCGCGTTGCTCAGTTCGGCCTTGACCTCATGTTAAACACGAACGGAGTACCACATTCAAACTGCGTGTGCTTTCGAGAGAAAACACAATCACTGTTCTATTGACCCTGATCGACAACCGTAATTTTAGAACGTCTCAGTGAAGTTGGAGTAGCATTCTAAAAAAGACTGATGTTTTCCACCATATGAGCACAACTCAGAGATGACGTCAACTCTCACATTGAAAACAACTCCCCCGCAGACGTGTAATTAACGTGTATCGATTCGTGATAAATGGTGTAGATTTTTAATTGCTAAGTTGTTCAAGTTGATGACAATCGTTAGTAAACACTGTTCCAGGTTGAGTTTGACTGATTAACGGATTTTCTTATTCGGCTTGGTTACCGTTCCCAAATTTATTGCGTTGTAGTTGGTCTGGTGGTCAAACGCAGAAAATTAGCCTTGTTTGTTGTTTTTTGTTCTCATTAATAAATTCACCCACTATTATCATTCTGTCAGCTGGACAGTTTCCTTTCAGACTGCTCACCGAGTATTCAGGATATCGATTCCGATTGATTAGGTTTAGAATGTTGACCTTCGCCGAGGCCACCAGTATCCATGTCGTAACCTTGTCTCCTGTGCTCAGAAGAAGTCCACGCTGACACTCAATCTCAACTAACCTACAATCAACTAAACTCACAAATTAAACCAAGCATTGCATAACCACTAGCATACACATAGCCATTATCGTTCGAGTTTCCTACCTACCCTAGTTACTAGTTTAATGTTTGTTGTTTTGTAATTAAGCTGATTATGGAACATAGAGAACAAATCGTGTTCACTACCTTGTCGTTCTTTCGACTTTAGTGGACATTTCTAAACGAGTTAACCTCTAATGTCATGAGATGATCAGTCACTATTACTCACGGCACTCCTAATCCAAATCAAGTTAATGCTAAGCCTACAAATGTAATGAGGAGAGATGTTTGCAACCAAACCAGTGTCTGCTGACCGATGCCGTGGAGGTTGAAAAAACAACCGGGGGTAATGAGATTCCTGGACGGTTCGGAAGTGTCTGTAGTCTGGAGTAAGTATATATGGGTATGACTTACCACCACCCCATTATCCATTATGCCGAACGGGTCTTAGACACAAACGCACGCAACACGTCTTCTAGCCTGTATCGTAGTCGGATTTTACGTTATGAATTTACTGACGCTGTCGTTTTCGTCAGCGTGGTTTAGTTAAAAAGTTCACCCACAGAGCCTACACATTAATTCTGGTTTAACTAGATCTAGCTTAAGTGACCGCTAGCACAGTGTACGATATAATTCTGTACAACCAGAAAATTCGAGTTTTGTTACTAAGCCCTTCACAAACTTTTTTGTGAGTGTCTGACTATTTGAGAACTGTCAGCCGTCCCAAGTTAGTCCATGGCAATCTAAACGTACAAACGCATACAGAACACTGATGAGTAGTCGGGAACTTGGTTTATTTTCAAGTTGACCATCACTCACACTTGATCACAAATATATGATGGCACTACTGATGAGCTCTAATGAGAGTGAAACTCGAGTTTAGTGCTTCTTTTCGAAAGAGGCTGGCTGGGAAGAATATCAAATGTGAGTGATGGTCAACTTGAAAACATACTGAACAATTGCCAGTCGACCAATCAGTTCTGAATGGGTGCACATAAGTTAACAGATGCTGATAAAGTTTGGGGATAAAAGTAAATACATCCCGGCTACCAAGACTGACGGAAGTATTGACGGGGAACAGTGTGACTCTACAACTGATGTCTAGCTTCCTTCGGTTTGACATAATTCATTCCGACGCTGTGTACGATGTGGAAGAAACCACATGTAGTCCACAATCTCTATTAACCGATTTTCTCACTGAGTTTGGCTACTGCTTTCACGTTTACTGTGTTTTAATCAGCCTGATGAGCAAACATAGAAAACACTCTCGTTCATTACTTCGTTGTTCTTCTGACTTCACTAGGCACATTTGAACGACATGAAATTTGGTTACTGGTTAACGAATTTAACGCAGTTGAGCGGCTGCCTTGACATATCTTCGTGGGATCAATTTAATTATGGATGGTGAACATTTGCCCCGAAACAAAACCTCTTGGTAATGTTATGGTACGTCACACTAACTGTTCGTTATCACAACTCTATCTTGGTGATGAACATCCTACTTGCAATGACATAATGCAATTCTTCTTATCGAATTCCGCGATGTGACTGAAACCAAAGGAAGCGTCGTTCAGCCATCATTTTGGGTAGGTGACACAGGGTCAAGTCACGTCTCCAGGTCACTGATAACGCGGTCTCTCCACGCGAATGTGAGATAACGAAGGCAACCCGCCCAAATGTCAGTGTAGAGTGAGTCCAGTGGGCCGTTACATACGCGATAACGCATGTCCGTTTTTCCTCAAAAGCGTGCGCGGCTCAGCTCGTGAATCCAACGTCAAATCGTCACTACTTTTCGTCCACTACCATATGCGACCAGCCCCCCTTCTCCAAACCAACTACCCAACTCGGCCATTGCAAAGGGGGCAGATTAACTGTCAGATGACTCCATATTTGGATGGTGTGACATGCGTTTAGCTCACTCCCACCCCCACTTTTTTTTACTAAGTAAGCACATGTAGCGCACATCTTGAGGGACGCACTTAACGTGATGTTGACAGTGTTGTGGTGGTGTTAGACAAGTTGTGTCAGTCGGTTGTTCAAAGTGTCGCTAAAATGTGCAGTCGGGTGGTCACTCCATTGGCACAGTCTTGACGGTGCTGTACAGTTCGGTGTGTTTTTGTTTGTGGAAGGGGGGGGGGGGGGGGGGCAGTGACATTCGAAGGTACAAAATGGTCGTTCAACTAAGATTAAGGTTTTGGTTGTTGGGTTTTTAACCAGACCAAATCACGTCGGGTGGACGAAGTCTCTGAGTAGACATAATGCTGTTCCAAAAGAAAATCACATCTGTTTCGAGCATAGGCGACAAGAAACGAAGCAAGGAAATATTTCTGGCAAGTTGTTGTGGTAGACATCTGTTGTGCCTATTCCAGTGAGTTTTTCTGCGGTAGGGAGGCTGGGTGCTCACATTACGAGGGTCTGTTCGGTTGTCCTCCGTCATCACACAAACATCGGTCTTTATGAAAAGTGGAAAGCACTTGACCATCATTCCAGTTTTCCCATAGTACCGAATTCGAAAGAAGGGCGATTTACCTCTTAACTCAAATTAACACTGATGCATATTAGTTTGATTTTGGTTGTCTATAGTTGAGTGATTATATTGAAAATACTGTCCGCATAAGCTCAACTAGGCGGCCACCATTGGCATTGCTCACCTCTTTTCTCCCAGACAGACAATTCGATCGTAAAGCTGTCTCCACAAGACTGTAGCATCCTACATTTGTCGCACACTACTAATATGTTCACCGTCTGTTCGCAGCAAGAAACTTGGGTGCCCGGTAGGGAAGTAGACCACATGAGGCACGTGCGGTCTTAAGGTTACACGGGTCAAGTTACACGGCCAGGACCAACTACACCCGGCATGTTTCGAGACGTAAGCTTTAGACAATGAAGTCTGTTTGTGCTACAGTGTGCTATATAGAATTCAATTGTGGCTGTTGAGTGAATGGAGTGATCAAAATGAATTTGATTTCAACAACTCATAACCGTGGACAACACATTGAAGGTTGTAAAGTGTTAGTGAAACTGTGAATCGCAGCCAGTCAACGTTCTTCGTTCTTGAACCATAGAACCATCTGTTTGCACGATATCCGATGAAACGGTGTAGACGGAACTGGAACGTAATATGCTGTTTAATTCTGTAACCTGTTCTTATTCTTGTGACCGTTTTTTGATGTCACATATCCGCTTTATCTTTCTGACGTGCTTGACGGTGTAACTGTGAGGAAATGAACCATTTTCCTTTTCGGATTCAGCAAGTTTACTTTGTTGGTACACAATTCAAAGTCACAAAGTCAGCGTGGTTAATGCCAAGTTATCTCCAGTCGATTCATGCAGATGGCATGTCAATCGGGTGGTGATGCTGGCTTTATGCACGACCGCTTTCTTTTCTGGTGCCCATGTTCTCAATGTTAAGAGAATCGTCGTCTTCTCACTACTGGTTCTACAATGAAACTAAATCACAGTATCATGTGACCTTGGCGGGCATAGAATTTCACACGGTGCCGATGCGCACGTGTGTGCAACCATGATATGAGGGGCGGGCACAGAACGCACCACATCGCCTACGATTTAGTTGTGAGGACACACGTGTGTGTTTAACTTCAAATCACAAGCCACTTTATCTGTAAAATCACATGATTCACGCGTTTTGATTTCATTATCGAACTTCTTGGAGAGAACCGATTGTGTCGAATTAATCTGGTTCACAAAAGTTTCTGGACAAGCAAGCGGAATTAGGTGTTCTGTTTTCTGTTGATCTATTTCGAACTCTCTCGGGATTTATATATTCAGTCGGAATGGTACTCCAAAATTCATTGTGTTCAGCCTTGTATCCCTGTTCCAAACTTAGCCGAGAAACCGACCGTGTCAATGTTTCAGAAGCTTCACTGACCGTCATACGCACAACCGAAACGTTACGAGCCCATACACCCAGTCATCCTTGCTGCCCCCACGGCTGTTTGCTTATGGTTGGGGTTTGCGCGAGTTGTCATGTGACCAGGCCCCAGCGTGATAACACGGTTGCTCTCCCCGACCGCCGCCTTCTCACACTTCTTGTATTACACTTCAAAAATCTTTCTTCTTAGTTTAGGTCTCATCATTGCAGCCTCTCTCTGATTAGTTTCCGAGACATAAGAGTTTCCTTTCCTTATTAGCCTATCAACTGGCTAATCAGCATTGGCCGGCTGGACACAGTGGCCCCACTGTCACACCTCCCGGTTTTATTCCTTCGGGTTTACACTGGATGCGTGGTGTGTTGGTGGAACTGCAATTGGTGCAGCGCAAGCCAATTGTAATGATGGCTAAGCGCAGGCGTCCTTTGGCTTCGGTCACTGTGACAAGCTAATCCGAATCGGATGCCGCCAACCGTGTGTAGAGCGCTACTGTCAACTTTGGACCCGCATTACCGCATCCGGGTATAGACCGGAAATTAATTCGAACTAATTACACGAGTGGGACACTGCAATATTCACATTAGCGAATGCAGACACATGAAAAAGCCACATTTGAACAACCTAGCACTCATCGCAACAAACAGATTACGCTGGTTGTTCTTACCGTGCCCGGGATCGGAGACAACTTCAAACACACCGTGTTTACAGGATCTCGCCAACCGAGGTGGATGGCCAGCCAAACCATGTAACGGGTTATCCGATTATTGATCGTATCTGTAACGGTTATTTTGGCCATATACCTGAGAGTTCGAAACTACGGCTAACGGTGATTACCATTGGTATGACGTAAACGGAAGTCCCACATAGGCTTTTAAACCAGACGGGGGTATACCAAATCTGCAATATAACAACCAACCAGGTCAATAAAATGTTCACATTTCGACAAGCTATCGGTGGTGATTTTCAACACGTTGCAGGTAGTAGTCGACTATGAATAAATAAATAAGGATGATCACTTCGACTGGTTGAAGGCCTAATTCGGTGCACAGATCCAAAGTCACAGTGCCTTTACTTCGTTGGTGTCAGTTTTGCTTAAAAGCATCAGTGGTCGATTTGTCAGATTTGAATTTTAAATCAGCGCATCAAGTGCAGAAAACAAACACGTGTCTGTTGCGCTCTAGTTTGAGCTTGATTTACAAACTGCAAATGTTGATATGTTAAATGCTTTGACCGGTTTGAATCTGAACTCACAAGTTATTATGGTTACTGGCTGAAGCTAACTGTGGGCTGCAAATCGACATCGGCCACTGGTGTTACACTCCGGCCCCAGTGATTCACAAATGATTTTGGTCGAACAGTTAGGTGTATTGGCGTGGTAATGCCTGTGTTTGAGGATAGGGTAATGTTGGTACAATCAGTAACGTGACAGTCGAGGTCTAGTATCTGGTATGCGCGAGGACCTGCTCTAATGATGTATGGAGAACACGATTTCACACAATCTGTTGTCATTTTTTCGATCTGCAGGAGAACATGTGTAAAATGAAACGCGAACTTACGAGTCTGAGTAGGGATGGCGAGTAACACTGTTCTGAGTGAACCAAGAAAGACTGAGAAGAGCATTTTATCAAACACTTGCCTAGCGCTGTTCTCCCTGACTCATAGTTGCCCAGGCCGTCAACAAAGTGTTAGTGAGACAGAATGTAGATAAGGTGGTATCGGAAATCGCAACTTTTCGGAACGATTTAACAGATAAGCGAGAAGACTTAGGAGACAGTTCAGTTAGACTGAGGTAGCCCGTTAATCCGTGTACGATGTTGATTGTGTTGCTAGTTATGACATCTCCTACCATCCTCCGCATCAACCAGAAGCGCACTTGTGGAAGTGTGCACCTGTACTTAGTTATTACTCTGCAACTTTATAGGCCATTGTGAGGATCAATGGCAAGCACAACCATATAGTCTCAGTGTACTGCTCAACGCTAGAAATTTTGCCTAGTTGCTGACGAATTCAAACAAATCAGATCAGACTGATTCACGGAATGTCATACAATGTATCCGTTTCCACTGTTCGCCTCAGTGTACCGATGCGAGCCTGTTTGCATGAACCATCAATATGACATGCCAGAAAAACTTCCTGTGGCATGACAAACTGATACTAAGTCAATATAGATTGAAAAATGACAGTGTGTCGAAGTGGGTCCGTGGAGTTTATCTGAATGCAAAAAATGCACTGTATATCTTGTGCCAACAGCATCCCACACTAATTGTTAGTGATGTCTTCGGTTAGTTGCATAATACATAGTATTCTGAGCCGTGTTGGCGTAGAACACAGATGATGAGCAGAACGGGTTTTTTTCGCTGTCTCAAAGTGGAATTAATTTGCCTGAGAATTAATGTTCCAGGGGTGTTGACACCCAGACGATGTTAAGTGATGTGAACCGAACTGCTGAAACACATGCATCGGCACGCACGTTGAGGCAAAGCACCTGGATGGATAAATTGTTCTTAAAGTGAACGCCAAATTTTGGATTAACATACACGCCGGCCGCAGGATGACGTGCAATTAAAGGGTAGACACGGATCAGAACAGCGCCCCTAAAGTTCATATGATCAAAGACACGTGTTCACCTATTCAAAACAATTTGACAACACTATCAAACCATACAAATGATAGATAATTCTCCTTGGAATCGTTTTGGATTCCTGTCTGAAGGAAAATATCAGACCTAAGTGCATACAATTGACCGAGAATTCAGCTCTGTCTTTAGTTAGGCAAAGAAGTAATGGCTCACCAACTCTACTGGCTGTCGCATAATTAGCTGTCAATTACAGCCAAATGTGTGCCTTCTTCGCATGTGCTTCGTCCTATGTGTGGTGTAGATTCACCAGCTCGGTGCAGAATCCTCAAATAGATGCAGATCAGTTGGCTAAAATCACGTGACCCAGCTGTGAACACATGCTCCAATGGCTTTCGGTAGAACATGTGAACAATGGCAAACGGTTCAAGCTTATCGATTTCAGACGCAGCGCATGCGAACAAACAGCGTTCGTTCAACAATAGAACTTCGCTGTCCAATTCGAAGTAGTTGCTTTCGTATGAATAAAATTGTGAATAGGCAAAGCGTTCCCGTGATAAGAGTACCTATCATCTCACGATTGTTTCGCCATACGAGTAGCTAAGTGTCGGTAGCCACTTGCAGTCCGGTCTGCAGAAAGCCTTCTAACATAAGAGATTTCAAGTTATGGTTTAGCAACTAGGCGTGACGCAGGCGGAGTGCAACTCGAATGTCTGTTCCAGTTTGAACATCACTTAACGGTGCACAACAGTTGTAGACCTATTCGGTCGGTTGGGTGAATTAGAGCACACGGGCCTCGTATCGTTGGATGTTAAGCTTCGATCTTACTAACGGAGTTATGCACTGGTGTGATGTGGATAGACAATTTGTCACTAAACTCAAATACAGTAGAGTAATACAAATGTGACCAGTACGTAACAAACACAGACACAGGTTCGTGCTACACTCACTATTCGAATGTTTGCCTGAACGTTTTGGTATTACTAGTCTGTGTTTCCTGGACTACGACAATGATTTCAATCGCGTACGCTTGTGTCAACGGTGATGAAGCAACGGACTGCATTCAAACATATGGACAAACTACAACGCACAGGTTGCACCCATGTTTTGTCCTGTCATTTACCACTTGAATGCAACATCATTGACCCCAGCAACCATCAGCGAAGTGATGGACAGCTGTTTCTAACCTCCCCTTCGATTTCATTAACATCAATCACGCCAAAGATTCGACTCCATGATCCGTGACTACGCATCGCACAGTAGTCCGAGCACGTATCCACTGTGACAAAGTTCGAGGTCAATAGGGCTGTACGAATATATGTGTACATTAATTCACTCATCTGTTGCAATTTCTTTTCAACCTGTGAGAAATGGAGACACAATAGCCAAGTAAAGTAACCGTACCACCTTTCTTAATCTCAGTGTACACGAATGAAACGCCACCGTCACAATGGAGTGTGAGTGAGCTCAGATACTCTGAATGATCTCGAGTGGGGTAACTCTCTTTCTCGTACTTGGTGGTGAAAACCTCTGCAGTAGGTTTTGTCTGGTTTAAACGAGCGGTCAAACGGTCGTGGCTTGGGAACGGATATTTCAACATGTACACGTTTTAATTCCGCTCATTAATGCCATTCACTGTCAGTGACTTATGGAACAATCTTCGAAGGTAAATAACGGAGGTGTGTTCAATCTCCGATAATTACAATTCATCTGAATACTTTGCTTTGCGAGCTGCGTTGGAACATTTCATATACCAGCCTAATCACATTAATGCGGTTTCTATGATGTTATGTGTTCCGCTCGATAGTACTCCCTTTCTGTCAGTCTAATAGCTATCACCGGCCCCATATTCCCTCATCGATCTGTTTTACCTTTTCTTCTTCTCCCAGTACTGTAAGGTAGGTCTGGGATGTACCGCAAATATCAGGCAGAATTTTGGTTTATCCACATTTCAGCTCTCTCTCTCTCTTTAACGCTCTTGAAAGACCGGATGTGTATAGTCATTCTGATCTTCATTTTTGTTGCCTCTTAGCATATCATTAAGTTCGCATCTCTTATAATTCAATTTTCATGTCGACTGCGATAACGCTAAACATTTGACGTACATTCTAGCAGAAAACCCGTTCTTCTAGGTGGACGAAGTAACCTACCGAATTGACTTGATACGAAATCCGCTTGGTAGCTGAACTGTTAACGAAGTAACGGGTGCTAACTTAGATACAGTCGTTGTACAGGTATAGAATGATAGTAGGGTTGCTGTGTCAGGTAGGCCATAAAGGTGCAGCGTATTACTCGAATGCAATGAGCTTGCCAAGATGCCGTCAATCTCTTGTGGTACATGTGCAAGTGTCCCGTCATAGCTTGTGAATACTGAATCAGTTCTACGGTCTTATTTGGGTGTTCGATAGACAAACCGTTTCGAGACCAAGTTATGTGGAATTGATCATCGGTGCCGTTTCATTTCGGATCTATCGGCCCCTTGAAATTCAGGGCACCACTTGTGAGGTTTGAAGGGTTAACAACAAGCAAGGAGTTCATCACATCGTGAATCGGACAGCATTAGAGCAAAGGTCAAGTATACATACGAGAAAGACGGTAAGGCCAACGTCCACGTTACAAGCGCACCTGAGAGAGGTGAATCATGTGAAAGGGTGAACTGACTCGGGTGCCAACCTAAATATTGACTCAGTCGCATAACTACTAGTCCAAGTACGTTCAGGTTTAGTGAGGTATCATAAATGTTATCAAAGCAATATTGTCTGCTTGGGCACGAAGATTATTATACTACCTTCTAATGAAACATTTTGGCTTTGTCCCATCGTGAGTGGCTTCATCCTTATGTGGATTCATCCGAAAAAGTGAACGTTCAATTAAAATTATTATAGGCAACCACCTGTCGTTAACATATTTATGTCCACTAGGACAATAATTTACATCTTTTCGTTTACTCCATTATTTTTTAAGACCGATTATCACTGATTCGGGTGTACATATCTTAGGCTTCAACCAGCCTGTAGCCTTCCGTTTATTCTACCTGTCTCACATAAGCGGCGTTCGTGAATAAAACGGCTGTATTGCACTGTCGGTTTGAGAGTAAGCAACATTCTGAAGGATACGACGACAGGTTCTTATCCTTGTCGTATTGAATAGTATAAGCTGACAGTCTCAAGTGAAGGGTTCCTATCCGGCCCAGTAACATGCTGCCATGTCACAAACACACAAAGCTTTCATTGAAGTCTGACATTACATTCT
Source organism: Paragonimus westermani (assembly GCA_008508345.1). Classification (NCBI taxonomy): domain Eukaryota; kingdom Metazoa; phylum Platyhelminthes; class Trematoda; order Plagiorchiida; family Troglotrematidae; genus Paragonimus; species Paragonimus westermani. Next base: position 115,613 of record QNGE01000377.1, read on the forward strand.
GGTATCCAAACAGTATACATGGCATATTTAGCAAATAACACTTAGTAACAACGGGAGAAATTGGTTCCACTGTGATATTCAGATTATGTGATCGACAGGGTCGGATGCTCAAAAATAGCCCTGTTCCTCATCTTGAAGAATAACCCTTCCTAACTGGATGGCTTACTCAACGCATGGCTGTCATCACGGCAAACTGCTTAGAGACAGGTGACCAGAAGCTCGTTGATGTAAGTGGAGTATCATTAATAGCTGATCGCAGCTATCGCGTTCCAGTAGTCTTTTCAGTCAAAACCCTTCAAAAGAAGCACTAGAATTGCGACTCACTGCTGTTTCGGTGAGTCAGTGGTGCACATCCTTCCAGTGACTACCATCTAAGTTCTAATCAAGTCTTCATGAACCACCTGTGTTGACCACCATACCACTGAACCCACATTAGTCACGACCAAATGTTCGGCTAAAATCACATTGATTTCTACCGTTCCCTCTCAAAATAACGGAAAACAAACAGTATTTTAATGTTTGGCCTTATAAACAAAGTCCGTCTCAGTTTGTAGTAAGTTGAATAGACAATCAATTCACAGGAAGAATGTGTAAGAAACTTTCGACAATACATAGCCGTTATTCGGTGTCTGAGTCCTTTACTAACCTACATTGTATAGTTCCTCATTTTGTGAATGCGTACACCCCTCTCAGTGGTTGCACTACTGTTCAGTTATTCCTCCCGACCTATCGATTAAACATCGAAAAGTTGTTTGCACATCAACAAAGCATTTTGTTAACTGTGATGATAGTTCGAATTCCAATCTCATTTAGTTAATGTAATTCAACATTGCAAGGCTGGCTGTTTCCATGATCGAGTTATTCCAATCACCTCGTTTGCTGGTCACTTTAACCACACACACAACCGAATCTAGTCACCACATGCTGGATGAGTTTTTGTTTAATCCCTTATCCCGGAGGATTGTGACTCATTCTGATCATCTTACTGAAGAAATCGCTCTGAAGAAAAAGCAGTAGTCTAGTTTTTCAAGTATCCCCTAAAAACGTGACTTTGTGACGGCTGAATACACACATGACGTGGTGCACACCCATTTTTAACTTAATTTGGTCTCAGAATGCACACCCCATGTGTTCCAGATTGAATTTACAAGAGGTTTAATCATGAACCAGCTGAGTTTCAGTTGGGTCCGAACTACGGAAACAAACCGAATACTCAGTTACTGAATTTTCCTAATGCAACGAACGGAGCCGTATGTCAGATTACAACTGTGGTAAATTATGTGCGTGGTTCGTGAGCCGTTCGTTCCCGTTTGGTTTTGCATAGTATAGTTACACGTGGTTTAACAACTGGGGTATAGAAGTCCACCCAGAAACAAATAGAAAATATGCACATGAAAGCCCAACAGGAAATCCCGAAGTATGTCCTATCATTGTTCGAATTCTAAACGATCCACGTTCTCGGACGTTTTTGTTTCAGTTCATTCATAGAAATCTAGCTCTCTGGAAAACAGAGATGCATTCAACATTTATGAGAAAACGATATCTCTTCACACTTTGAACGAGTCCGGTGTTCGATCCCCAACCATCGAGTTTTTAGGTGGTTACTTTATCATTTGAGGTCGATTTTCCCCCCTACTGGCTCCTGTGTTTTCAGACAGCAATCCACTTCTCGTCTTTATTTTCCATTTAAATCTAAGAGCACATTTAAATAAAATTAAGTATGCAGATAGTATTACCATATCTTACTCGTAATGTTTCCCAGTTTTCCCGAACTACCACTTTGATCACAGACCTGTCAACACTACCAACACATTGAGTTCGCTTGTAAAAGACAACCATTGTAGTGACAGCCAATGCATTTACTTACACACGAAATCTTTGGCTGAATATTTTCTGTTAATGAACTGACAGTTGCTTTGACTAACATTACCAATGTGTTCTGTGAAATCAGAAGGCTGCCTTTATCTTATCTGACTATTCTACACTATACAAGGTGATCGAGGTGATAGGCTCATCGTCTTGCTTGTCATTCATACATTTTGTACTTTATACTAGATCCTTAAAACATTTGTAAAGTTGCATCAGAATTTCTCGCATACGGTTCGTTGAATTTGGTGTCTGATGCAAATCACCCTCATTATTCAGATGTTCATATATGTGAGATGCAAGCCATCTATTTTTACCCTGGGTGCTCGTTACACTCGTGGACCAACTTTGAGATAACTTGGAGACAACGGGGGACAGCATTCTTCCGAAGTAGAGGTTCCAGCCACAGTCCGGTAAAACGAAACAACACAAACAAGTATGAGCCAAAGGCCCAGTAAGCCATGCACACAAATTAGAAAAACTAAAACTAAAACGGCGCCAACAACTGTTATGAACCGCGTGGATTGACAATTGATGCAAAATTACTAACGCTCAGGGTTCACGACAACCCGGCTTAGCTACGACGGTTGCACTAACGATCTGCGTTATCACGGACGCACGAACTGCTGCAAATGAAGAAGACAGGAAGACAGGGAACCTTCAGCCAAGGGTATATTTGATCTCAACCAAACGTGTGCAAATACACTGAAAAACTCCACCGTATCTATAATGTTCAAGCGGAGGCTCATACAGTGGTGAAGGAATTGTGGCATTATCGCAACAACAAGAACAACAAGAACAACAACAACAACAACAACAACAACAACACACTGTTAAACAATTCATATTCAATCTGTGCGCGCTTGCTGATTTCAACTGCACGTTATTATTTGCGTGCACTTCGGTCCCAATGTCTGTACGCTATACCTCAGTCTGCTGAATTTCTGCACACATTTGATTTATTCACGCATTCGAATAGGTAGGTTGTTTCGTCTGGACTTGAGTAAAACAATTCACCAAACTGATGATGAGTATTAGTAGCACCAAATAAACACTGTCGAATGAATTCGATTTTGTTTACCGAATACCTGAGATTTCACACACACCCTATTTAAAATAATGTCCCACCTATAAGGCTGTAAATTGACATTTTGAATGCGAGAACAATTTCCACACAGTAAAGAATACTGTTAAGTAATAACGATTCTCAAGAGAACCGGGTGGATGTATCGAATTTTGAAATAAAATCATGTGAAAACCCTACTCAACCATATCTCCCGAGCGTTTATCCATGTACATTCAACCTCCCCTGTTTCTGAACGTTAATTGGACTTTGACGTACACGATTTTGTTTTATCGCGTCAATTTGATAGTTGTACAAATAGGCAGTTGCCGGTCACTGTACTTTGTTTCCGTGGTGCGTGTATCCCCCTTTATTTGGAGCTCGGCTGGCCCCCATTGTTTGTAAACGTGTTGACTGCTTGGATGAGCTGTTTTGGGAATGGATGGCTTATTATGTGATTATAGTTGTCTTTAGCTTGTTTGGAACCAAACTGTAGTCCATTTCCCGGAAACGATCTGTTGTCTAATTACTCACTTTACCAAGTTGTTCAATAATACCGTGGCATTACAACCCAATCTTGTTTTGAACATTTGGGATCATTGATTTTATAGCTACGTGTTGCTCAACGTCTTCATGGGAGATCGTGACACATGACCCTACATCAGTTGGATGATGCGGTCCACCTCCATTCAAGGAATAACGATTCTCAAGAGAAACGGGTGGGGTATTCAGATCAAGACGACCAGCTACGAATTTTGACGTGACTAAAGTAAACAAGACATGAATCAGATCAGTGATGAAACACACGATGACCTTCGAGTTGTTAATTGCAGAAACATGCAAACTGCTTAAAACAATAGTGGATGAACTGGACGCAATCAGAGAACGTAGTCATAATTATACACTTCTAAAGGTTTCCCCATTGCGACATCGGTTTATGCGACTGCTCACGTAATTATCGATCGGGAGCCCGTACCATCAACAACCATTCAACTTAAAACACTATTTTTGCCAATTTGTCTGATCTATACAAAAATATGTACATCTGTTGTTTTATAAACCTTATTCCAAATATCTCGTCCGGATGACTATCATGACAGCGTAAGTTGATTTCATTGCGGTTGGTTAACACCCTGGGCTTACGTTCAGTCAGAACATGTGAACAACAATCTGATCGCATGTGGTAACAGATGTCTGAGATGTATCAATAATGAAAATGAACCGAACAGTCGGATTACTTACCACATTCTATCCTGGCTGAGCCGTTTCCGAAATTCAGCCGTTGTGGTCACTGAGTTTCTCCATTACCTCGGTATCATTGACAGTCTCAGCGTTTACCCCCCCTTATTCCTTTTTTAAGGACCAGTCTCGTTCATTAGTGTAACTCTATCTTGTTCTTGTGGTTAGATGTAAATAACCATTATCCACCATATTCACCAGATTGACATACACGAGGTCTTGGGCCTAAGTCATTTCTCCATTCGTATCCACACACGACAGATGGTGGTCCTAAAACACTACTGCACTTTAGATGGTAATTGTTTGATGCCAGTTTCATGGGGTCAGTCTGAATGGTGGGGTCGACTAGCAAGCGCGTTCCACAACGTTCACATAGTGTGATAGCGGAAAAGTCAGGTTGGCTAATGATTATCTCGGATAGTTGTGTCCGGATGATTCTCTACGAGGATCGTGACCAAGGCGTAGTGGCAATCTAACCATCTCAATAAATTAGCAATGTGCATAAGTAGGTAAACAGAACAGCTTCGATCATCACACCGTTTCTAGAGAAATGAAGTTCAACTTGGTTCCGAGTGTATCAAAAATGAAGTACATGTGTAAAATAGAACACGCATATCCAATATACTTTTTTGGAAACCGTCAAGACCTTCAAAATGACGAGAACGAGGTATACTCCCCAAATTGTGATGCACGCATCACTCGAATAAGGTCTAATGCAGGCAAAACAATATCTGAGTCATCGTCGAACTAACTGTGAAAAACGGGGAAATATGCACAAGTGATTAATTGGATGGGAATAATGTTTGGCCTAATTTCCGCATGTTTTGGCTGGAAAAGTTGATACACGTATCCCGTGAACCAATCGATCGACATTAGGCCCTATTGATTTATCACTACGTTAGCTAACAACCTGTTTCTAACTTTCCTGGCCTGCGTTTGTATGGTGTATGCACATTCCTTTTCTTGACCAACCATTACACTCTCATTTAGATCCCTGAGAGTGAAGTGGCAATTGTGCTCACACTGGAGTTCATACCCGTGATGTGAAGAGGCGACACACACTTTGGTCAACACAATTGACAACACAGGTTAGTCATATTTCATCATGACCAAGGTGTTTGTCAATTGACAATTCTCAGTGGACCGTCGAGTGTAAATGTGCTACCATGAACGAATCAACAGAAATACCTATTTTGACTGCAGTAACTTGCAGACTCTTTATCGGCACTCCCAAACACAATTGCCGTGCCCACAAAAAGTACGCGGTCTACGCATTCAGTATGGCAAAAAATTGCGTGTGATCACGGAGGCTGAAACTATCCTAGTATTTCTATGGTTAACCTACATGCCACTGAATTCGATCACAGTTGATTTCCTGCTCGCGCCTCTAGCCTCCACAATTAGACATTGTCTTCCCATGCATTCGGCGTCAAATGTGTTAACTGGTCCAGTGAACCCCTGATGCATAATAGATGAAACAGTTAGACGAGACACAATCGCGAAAAATTTGGACTTCGGCTGGATTCAGAGCAGCCACAGAAACAACAGGCCCAGACACAGCAAAGGCTCTCAAGTGAAACCTTATCTATACAAACAAAAATGGTGACTGGGTGGTAGCGTCCCTGAATTAACTTACCACAGTGCCAAGAACCCAATGATGCTTGGTTTGAGCTGCACAGTTTGTGGTTCGCCACACTCACGCCGGACTCGATGAAAATCCGACGAAATAAAGTTGAATCAAGTGTGAGTGAGTGGCTCTACAGCACTGACAGCCAATAGTGGCAGGCTTGATAGTGAGGTCGTATAAAAGCGAAATTCTCATATCTCAGCAACTGACAATATGGAGTACTTCGGGGTGAAGACGTGAACATGGGTGAAACCGATTTCCAGGACTATAGATCAGTAAGAGACAGAAAGGGAAGGTCATGAATCGTCGAACAAGTGCCAGAGTGTAAACAGACGCTTGCAGTTGATGGTGGATTAGGAATACAAATAGGTAGTTGTGATGATATAGTCAAGCAAAACCTTCAAGATATGTTGCATCCAGGAAGTTGGAGAAGACAAAAAGCTGCGGTCCACCAATGACCTTAATTACACAAAGGAAATCAAATGGTCTAGCAAATAACCGGGTTTGTTGTTTTACACATGATAAAGGTATAATATATAAATACACCATACAAACGAATTAACGTAACATCCTTTACTGCATTTACTGTATTCTAGTTGACAATTCGCTTAACGTGTACCGATGATTTACCGGTCCGTGACAGCGAACACATTCGAAGTCTCGCTCATGCCATGTTCACGTCATCTCGACTTGGGCCGTCGATTGTTTCTGTGTGTGAGTCGTTGCCAACAGAACTTACGGAAGCTCGATGAAGTCACACAACTCTACGTGGTTGATGTTAAGGCTGCGTTCTCCCATGATCTGTGTTACTAGTTACACCACTAAAGATTTAGCCGATTAACACCACGATTTCGCGTCTTCCGGTCACCAAGTGTTCGTTGACCTAATATGGCTTCTGACGAAGCATCTACTTCTGGGACTGTTCCCCAGTCACCATATATGCGGCTTTAGCTAACGAAGTTGTGTGAGTATCAGCTTTGTTCGAATCCGTTAGCATCTGCCATGCAAAGTACCTTAATGTTCATCGCCATGTTGGACCAACGGATGCTCAGGGAGCACCCTAGAACGTGTACATGAAAGCGGCTCGATTAGCGCATGTTTCGATGACATACTGTCCAAGTTTCACAGATATACGACAATGTGGAAAGTGTCATGGCTCAACAGACATGTAGCCTAATTCCAAGCTCTGGGTTGTTGATTCTCCGATAACCTCTTTCGAGGCGACTGAAAATTGATCATTAGTGTGTGGTCAGATAACATGAAAGATGGTATGCTCGTATAACACACCAGACTTGCTTTACTTACATAATGATTAACTGCTATTTCGAAAACTGTTCTCTTTGTTTATTTTCCTAATCATAAACTGTTGATATCCGGACAAGAGATGTACTCATTCTGTGGTGAGTCACCAGTACCAAATTTGCGATAACAGAAAGCTTCCCATACCAAACGAATAGGGGGGTGGGGTGGATAAACACTGAGCGGGTTAGTAAGGGTCACAATATCTAGGGAACGGTCGGGCTCACGAACACCGAACTGATGTGAGTCGACTGACTGCGACTGCTTCGACAAGCAGTAAGACTCTTGGACGGGAATGGCTTAACAGGATTCCGAATGCGCAAGCTGTATTGATAAAATAGCCCGTGGTTAGATGTAACGGGCAGTTTGCTTTTGTACTTGTAGAATGAACTCACGATAGCCCGTGACTGTTGAACACCCCAGTGAATTCAACTTTTCTGTGGCCTGAAAATCGACACGAGACACGTGGTTTAACGGCAGTTACTTTGGTTCGTTGAATATCAGTGAGACAGAGACGTTCGGGTAGGTCATATTCTTCAGTAATGATTGCAATTCACGGTCATCAGCAGTAACGAAGAGTGCTCATTGGTTTTCCTTGTTCACCTTACGACGAATGCTGTGCCACAGTTCGAAACTTTCAACCCACTGCTCGACCTGACTGGCACTAGCATGAAGATTTAATTGCGCAGTTGCCGGCGATTCCATTCTGTGACGTCAATTTCTATTACTCGGGATTAAGGACTTCGAATAACCCTAGAAATCGTACTCAAATTGAGAATCCCCCGCAAGTAATGACCAGAAGATCTTGTACTGGCTTTCTTCTCGAGACGATAGGCCGCATTTATAAATATAAAACAATATGAAGAAATCATAGTCTGTCATTGGCTGATCGTACTGACGCATAAAATCACTGGCCGCAACCTAATTTGTGCAGTACAGAACAAAGAAATGGGAAAATAACGGAAGGCGTACCAATGAGACTGCCCATCCATTCCTGATCTGGTATCTTTAGCACGACGTTTGGATTGGTCCTCTTTTAGGTCTTCTATTGTGTCAGGGTTTGGATAAGCGGTCAATCGGGTAGATTTTCATCATATTTGGATTTTTCCATTGACTGTGGAACTTCGTTATTTACGTGTTTTGTCAGTATTGCTGTTCTCCAGTAACACGGACCTCTGCACCCATTTAGACAACTGGTCCTTCATTCTAGAAGTTGAGCATTTCTCTACTCTGCCTATATAACGTTTCTGCAATTACATATGAAGAGAAGTTATACACACGTTGCACACAACTTGAAGCAATCACTTGACAACTTATGTATCAAACAAGCGAGCGCATTGATATACGAGAAAAAAGTGGAGGAGTTGTAGAATCTGTTTGAATTCACGACTATACGCAGTCCATGGGGGCGGATCTAAAACTCTTGATTCAGGCGGAATACGACGGAATGTTCAAGGTCTATTCATCGTATCGATACGGCTACTTACATCAGAAACACTAGTACTGACTATCTTGCATGCACCAATGAGGTGGATGTGTTTGACCAGCATTGTTGTCTTGTCTCCATTATTAATCTTGTATCCTAGTAAGATCCGATTCAGAGATAACCTTAGTAGTTGTCAGATAAGAAAATATATCGACTACTAGTGATGATCGATTTCAGAGCTTCATCAGGATTTTACAGAGATTTTAAGAAGTGTGACCTTGAAACAAAGGCTATACGCATTCTACAGAGGCCACTTTCAGGCAGAATAAGACGGAATGTTGAAGGTTTATTCGCACAAAACTGCTTCTGTTCACAAACAAGTAATGGTTGGCAAACTGTACAACTTACAACCAAGTGAATTGTGAGCATGGAATTTGACCGTCACCCGGTACCAGTCAATAATGCGGTAGTGTAAACAATCCAATGAGGCGGTACAAAATGAAAAGAAAGGGAGAGTTCGAACGAGAGTTCGTAATACGAATTCGGAGAAATGTCTGACCAGTATTTAATGTCATTAACAACAGGGGATATGTATGAAAGAACTACCGTGAGATTGTTCGATCAATGGTGTATAGGTATAGGAGTAGCTGAGACTGACCTTCTGCAGGTCACTGATTATGAATGGGTACCAGGGTGGTAGAGTTGCGGGGCGTGTTGTGGGTGTACAGGGATTTGGGCTTTCCGGCGGACCCTTTACCATCATACTCGCAGTTTCAATTGTGATACAAGCGTAATTCTCATTGATTTTGACCAAAATTAACAGCAGTATTGTTATGAATGAATAAATGATCATTCAGTTGTCAGCAAAAACAATGGTAACCGTGTTCGTCAGCTCCATGTTACAGTTGCGTTATCTTCACCCCTTAGATACCTTCGTTTCTGTAGCATCTGACTCAAACAGCTACCTAGATGGATTGAGCCAACAAGCTCGTGTACTCAGATCATTACCGCGTTCATTCGTTACACTTATTACACATCAACTTGACTTGGCTTTATAATGCCATGCAGAAAGATGTTAATAGTTTGCCCAGCTCCGGGTGCTCAGTGCTACGACACGTATGATTCGAATCAAGTTGTATGATAAACTTCGACTTTGGATCGAACATCGATATCGCAGATTGAGTTTCCAGTGATCCGTTGTGGTTGACTATTGGCGTGGCAAGCAACATACATTGATTGATCCAAAGTGAAACATACGAGTCGTGCAGCATGTCGTTCATACCACTGGCATTCCACTTGACAGCCCACGGTCCATGTTCTGTCTACTTTGTTCCCAGGAATTTCCCTCAGAGACCTACAGATTTGACATTACACGATAACAGCAGAGAAACATTTCGAAGGTCCTCATCGCTCGTCTGTTTCCTGTTGCCTTCGGCAGTTAGCAATGATGTCGATACGAAGCACTTTGCTCAACCGCCAGATAGGCGCTAATATGGTAATGTTCCAACGTGGTGAATGCTGTTGACGTCACAGAAGTCTATGAATGAGGCCGATAGTAATCGAGTCCCGCTATCGGACCGAATAGTTTTTGGAACACCTTGCTGAATGAAGACATGCACAATACGTTGACGGAAACAGTTGCAGATGACCTTTCGAGAATAATTGTTTCCGGACACTTTTTGTACATGTTCAGTGAGATAGGATACGACTTCCAACAAAATCGATGTGCGTAGGAGGCCGTGAGGCGTGCAGCTGAAACCACAATCGTATCTCACTTAGGACCGGTGACTTGGATGCATGGGCACAATTTGCACATGAGCGAGCTAACCCCTCTATGTGTTCATCCAGGCTGGACCACTGCACATAGGCGTGTTCCAAAGCTTTCATGAGGTTGATATCTCGGTGTCTTTTTTCATAGTTCCGAATGTTCCTTGAAATGACAAGAAGCAAAGGTTAATGTTCACTAAGAAGTTACGTCACATGATGAATTACTTGAGTTCGCCGTCGGTGGGTGTGAATGACCAACCACCGCAATGGGCAAGGGAACCTTTGGTGTTGACGTTTCCTTGTCGCTTAAAAGGCGGATTTTTTGTTACACACACTGATGCTCTGTCTGAGTTACGTGAGAACTGACGTGAGATAACCGTGCCATTTCCGTACCTGAAACCGTCTGTAACCACGAGGATCTCTAGTATAAGATCGTAGTAGATGAACAGAAGTTCGAGTGCCATCAGCAACTTGAGTGTGTCGCAAACTTGATGACACCCAGTGAACTAATTCTACCTAGTTTTCTTCGACAGGTCTGTGTAGAGAGGGTTTCGGGTACGATGTATACCTGATAGGGTGATACCAATCCAGGGAACGTTTGCGCATATGCGAGTCAGCGGCTGCCGGCATCCCACTAGTTACTCCGAGATGGACTGGGCTATAAGGACGACCAAATTCTTCGGTTACGAACACAAAATAACTGATTGAACATGCGAAGATGTTGCACTTGTATATTTGAGGAAGAAGCCCTAAGTCCTGTAAGCTCAGTAGCACGTTGCTCAAACATGTTCAAACTGATGACCATGAATTTGTCAAGGTAGGCGACGGTATCGGGCACCGCCGATTTTGGAATTCGTGACTTGTTCGAAGATTACAGGTGCGGTTTGGATGTATACATCTACCCTGCTATACTGACAGAATTCCCAATATGAATCGACTATGAGGAGTTGGTTGAATTCCACTTCAGCGTCCAACCGTAGATATCTAACTGAAAGAAAACTCGTCCGCCGCCAGATTTAGTGAAGATACGGCCTAGAATCTGAGAAAAAGAGTAATCAGACTTCATATGGCTTTCATTCCTTTTTGGGATGTCTGTACAAATGCGTGCAGAACCACTGGATATCAAAGATTATCCATAACAGACAATTGGTCGACTAACTTCGGATTGATGCAATCCACCCAGTTGCAGGTTTAATAGACAGGTTTTCCATCAGGCCTCAATGTGAATCAGCTCTTGATTTCCAGACAGAAAACACGAGTAGCAGTGAACATGGTGGAGTAGTCAACACGATGTTGCTCGTACAGTTTATGATGTGTACAGCTGGTTACATACTGTAGGTACCTACCATTTGTCAATGAGCTTGCACGTACTCGATTGAAAACCGACCCTAATTAGGTTGGGTTCGTCTGGATAAACTAGACTGAGAATAGCGTCAACGCTTACCCTTAATTTGTCCTAGTGAAGTGACCGCCAAAGACGCTTGGACTGTGAAGTGGTTTATTGCCTGAAATCCTATACAGGTTATGCTAAAACATAGAACAACTAACGTGTACACTCAATTTGCATGGTTAATGTGTATCCACACAGGTGGTGTAGCAGTGCGTTGTCATTGCCCAGGTGACAAGCCCTCCATAGTGTGTACACCCTACTCCAATGGTTGCTTCGGGTCCATTGTCTTCCTGGAATTGAGACCTGCCATTTAGTTCCCGAATGTACACATCATACCATTCACAAACGAAGCTGCCTGTTGTACAACACTATGACTGTTGGTCCTTGAATAACAACTCGCAAATAAATTTGAGCGCGGCACGTTTTCTCGGTTGCTCTAAGATCGACCCAACACGTGCCAAAAAATCCTGGGAGTGTATGTAGGTATAGTCAGGTTTGCATGCCGTTCACAATGACTGTGATGTATCTACTTCGGAAAGCGAATGTGGATTTGAAAGTGACAGCAGCAGTACTGAATCTTGGCACATCCCGGGCTTCATGTACACAGTGCAAGTGCCGTCGTGAATGCTAATTCGCAGACGACCTCTCTTCTTTTCGGCTTCTTGTGAGATGGTCGTGATCCATCGGTCCACCTTCTAATCGATCTCCGAATTCGGAGTCTTAACAGCGAATATGCCCAGCTCGACAGGATTGTATCGAGCCGAGTGAATTGGTGACAGGTTGAACGGGCTGTATTCAGCACGGGGCACCCAGTTAATGGGTACCGAGAGGTAATTGGTAGTACCAATACCGAACTGGTTCATTCATGGACAGCTCACTTGTGAACTTGAAGTTACCTGGGATTGAAAACTTAACAGTTCCCATATCAGTTCTGTGTTATTAAACTGATACAAATTGTCCCTCTTTGGTTTCGTCAAGCAATATAGATGACACACTGCTAAAAGTATTGATTTAAAAGTGTCATTCCGTTGACAGTGGTATTAAACTGAGTTGACTTTGACACAGATTTAAGAGAGACAAAAGCAGTTGCAACTCAGGACAAACATTGGAACATCGGAAGCTGTGTCAAGATGCAGACTACAAGTGGTGTGTTGCTTCGGTAGTATACAATAACAACTAGTAAATAGCCAGACAGTCCCTGACGTGTTCCATTCTAGTACAAATTCTATGGTATTGTCGCAGCCATGGAACTAGTCTTGAGCAAACGAAAACGTAACCGAACGGGTCAGTGGCCATCCCCATAAACCTAGCACTCACAACTATTAATGACCTTCTGGTTACCGGCATAAACAACTAGCATTCCGCCTGCAATTAGTATATAAAGAACAGTCGTGAATGAGGTAGCCACAGTCAATGCAAACTTATCATTATTAGTAACTGATTTTTCGTTTGTTACACAAACTCCAGATCACAACGAATATCTATACTTTCTACGCGCATCGTGTCTCTTGTGAGATCGATGACACACTAGTCAACACGGTTGCCTCGTGAAATCGTGACCATTTGTGAGTCGGAATCACGAACTGAACGAAAGAACACATCTACAGAACCGTAGGTGACATTCATCATGAGACGCACTCCGGTTTCTTCCGTTTCTGACTAAACTGGCTTTATGATCTTTGCCTGGATTGAGCGCGTAAAACGCAACATCACAACAAGTAAGCATTGGTTTGGTGAACAAAACTCTGTTTACCGTCATAATGGTCGCTCTCCTCACTCCGCAGCGGCACGCCTAACATCTGGCATCGCAGTCCGGTAATAAAACCCCGTAATCAAGTCCCGGTGGGAATTAAATCGTTGCTGTGAATGATCGGAAAAAATACGTCCACTGTTTACTGTAGCCGCTTGGTGAGTGAGTGTGAGAACTCATACGTCGTTTGCTATTTACTGGTCCACATCCAGATCATTGGATAGCAATGGAATTGCTTAGCCCCGTGTTCATGTGAGATGGAAATAGGACAGAGTAGAAAACCATCATTTCCTCAGATATTTGAGGAAGTCGTTCCTATTGCCTCGACACCAGATTACATGGGTTTTTTATCACGAAGCAAACCGACAGAAGTAGGCGGAATGAAGATTCGAGTTGAATGTTATCCGATCTACGCTGTTAGACAATTCGGTAACCTTTAGGTCTACTCATGAGCTGTTAACTTGTGCTAAACGAAAGGCGTTGATAAGGGTTTCAAATGCACATATAACCTGAAAGCTAACTGTGCGCAACGTAGGGACGTCAATAAACATCCTTCTAGCAAAGCAAAGGTCCAGCGACATTCTTAAGAAAGGATAACTCACTAAAAGGCATAAACCGAAGGCCTAGTCGGGTATGGAGAGTATGAAAGCTGAAATAACGTCAGTTACACAGTAACCAGCGGCGCTACAATGATCAGGTGAGAAGCATACTGTAGGGTACCTGGCCAACACAGTCTTTGGTACAGGATCAGTCAGACTATTTGAGCTTAATCAATTGGCAACACACTTAATCATGCGTCCGGGAAATGTTTGTGTTATGTAACCCAGATTTGCCATGGCAACTTCTCGCCCTATTTACAAATCTGTTAAAAATCCGAGATTGAACGCTGGGTAGAACAAAACAGATGGTAGTTAAAAGTCTAGAGAAAGTTGTTTTTGACTGCTTCGAAGCAAGTAATCACAGGAAAGTAAACACTTAGGAAGACCGTCAGCTTGAGTAAACCCGGTTAAGTTCTTTCACTTGAGATATTCAGTTGATGGACAGTACGGAAGGTCTACTCAATGAAACAAATGTCATCAATCTACACAAAAGCACTATGACTGAGAGATAAGCATGCAACCTCTTGTTATGACTGCACTAGCGTTCATCCACAACCCTTCATATAAAGCCAGTTTCTACTAGAACTGCTCATTTCTGACGTGTCTGGGGTCCCTGAAGGGCCATGGTAATTAGATATGAAGCCCTTGACGCTGACTGCCTTCTCCCTGAAGTACGGTGAGTGGAAATTTTCCACTGCTTTAAGTTTGGATTGTGATAGTACTCTGATGCCTAGAAGGATAAATTGATTTCGTAATTTCCAACCGATTCGTTGGTCGTTTGGTCGCATCTACAGGAAACCATCAGTTGTTCTTGTTGTGTCCATCGCCTATTGGTCAATGTTCATAGCTGACTCATTCGAAATTCTTCATAATTGTGTTTCTTATTTTCACTAACGATTCTAGGTGTTTTTTGAAAAAGTTATTTTATGTTTTATCGTCAGAAAAACTGATTTCATCTTTTGATTATTATCTTGATGAGGTTAGAAATGTTTTTTTTTACAGGTTTGTTGAAACTGAAACACATACATCTCAAGTTTTCAGACATACAAATCCCAAACAAATATGAAACAACCATAGGGCACATTCTGGACCGCACACGTGGGCTTAGTAATAATTCCAAACATAGAGCTTTTAAGGCAGGTGCCATGACCAAGCATGGAAACATGTGTTCGAGGTCAACACTTAAATTTTGTTGTTCGTATGCTGACCGAAGTCATCTTTGGCTTAAACACAGTTGAGGTCCCGAGGCCCCAGTCCGAACGGTTTTGTCCTGGGTTTGTAAAACGTGGTCACTGATTTGAATGTTTATTCGCAATAGCAGTGAATCAGCAGGTAGATTGGTAATGGTGACCAATCATGTAGTTCCTCAAGTTTGTTTGTGGAAGGAGAACATTTAAACACATATGTCTATCGTGTACAACTCTGGACGAGCCAATAACCCTTTTGACTTGAGCCTTGAACACTAGACAATAGAAGAGATTCGTGCGTTTTGCATTCGATCGCGAACGATACACACAATGAAGCTCGTGATCTCTGGCTGTGTGTAGTCATGCATACTACTACCAAACAGATGTATTAACGTTTTCCTGTCATGACAAATGATGTTTACGGACGATTACAGATGGATTGCAGTGAAATTCACAGGACGTCAACTTTGAACAAAAGGTTTTATATCATTTCGTTTCTTTCGCAGCATTACACGGTTAGTACAACAAATTGTGATAACTGACAATCACTCGTTCCGAAGATCATGCAGACATTCAGTCCAAACAAGATCGATCGTACGGACGTGAAACTCTAATTGTTACATTCCATTGTCAGCGTCTAATCGGTAGTCAGATCATGACGCCAGCCATACTGCATGATGGCAGAATTTCGGCTTGTGCACTTCCGCAGTTTGTTTGGTGCTCGATTCGGTACACGGTCTATGTGCACACTGCTATATCCAGCTGTCTAAATCTCGCCAGGAACACACGCACACACATCAAACTGATGTACAGACCCTACACGTATGTTACATATATCGGAAACACGAGCGAGCACTCAATCCATGGATGTGGTCACACACACACACCCCTTCTCTCGTTTACATACGTTTTATCTGCAGAACTGATAGACAGACGGCATACAGCGGCCAGACCTTTTTAACCACGTCTATCGACCATGAGTAGACAGTGCTGTTCATTCAGCCACTCCACCACCCTCCTCCACAATTGACAATGCAAACAGTCACATGGCCCCACCCCTCACCTTCCGCAGTATGCTGACCAATCGGAATTGTGTCTACGTATCGATCATTGTGGCTGGTCTAAAGGCATCCTCTACACCCTTTTCTGTCCGCGCGCTACAGACATCGTGTCGCCTAACCGGGTATCTGTTGCCATCTTTTCGGTCTATGCACGCTCAGCCATCGGCTAAACTTCTGGGGTTAGCTAGTCTTGGATGTCTGCAGGCCTTGACAACACGGTCTGTCGCGTAAACAGCCCGCGAATTTGTGTATACGAACGCGCGCGCATGTGAAACCAAAACGGATTTTCCACCCTTTTCTGTCTTTCTATCTCGGATATATTCCGGGCTTGTTTTACCAGCTGCTAGATTTGCGTGTACATTAGCGCGCGCTTGGACGAACCTCAGGGCACACTGACAAAACTGCACGTGCGCACGCACCCAAAGCTTGTTAGCCAGACTAGGGCTAGTCTGAGGCCGACGAACAAAACGACCGACCGGACAGCCGGCTGGTTAACTGGCAAGTTTATCGATCGATAGGTCTGTCTGACCTTGTGCAATTTCAACTGAGGCCAAGCAAGCGTTTTGACCTGCAACGTGGCCTTAAGAGTGTAGGCGAAAACCGCCCGCCATCGGTAATCCAAGTTTGTGATTGGACAACCAAATGGTATGAAACCGACTGTTCATAAGCGAATTCTGTAAGCGGGAAAAGTTAAGATTGAGCAATTTGAAAACACTCCCCAAAACTTGGACTACAGTAGGCAGCTTCTGTTTGTGTTGTTCATTTCTCGTCCTCTAAGTCAACATTTGCTTCACTCAGCATACAACACTGGTAATTAATTTTGGGATAGCGCATGAAGTTCGGACGGTTTTCACGTGACCCATTCATGATGTACGGGGGGGGGACCTACGGACAAAATTTTAAAGTGGTCAAACACCATTCATTCACTTGATACAATAGGGATAATGAATACGGATGCAGATTGTGGAAGAAGAAATGCGAAGACAGGTGTAAGGTGGGAAAGTCTAATTGAAAACAGTGAACGAAATAGTGCTCAAGCAGACAAACTTAGCTTATCGGGTTCGGCAGCAGTTTTACAATTTTGCACTAATCCCATCTTTGTTATTTGGAAACGTAATGCTGTTTTATCTTTCACGCTTGACAGCTTCACCGTTCCAGTAAACTTATACTCAAAGTCTTGTTGTAATTAGTTGACATTATATGAGGAACCCTCATCGGGATTTATTTGGACGAAGGATGAAAGAATCCTGACACCTCACTTCCACAATCGATGTGACACGTCTGTCGGAACCCATGCCATCGGTGCCCCATATGGGGACTTTGTAAATCACGCAATAGCAGTCAGTGACGAGCCTGTTTTTTGTAAACTTGACTATTCTGTCTCCTGAAACTCAGCTGTCTTTGTTTTATTGTTTTCCCGATTCTTTCCTTTGGCTAAACATTTGTGCTCCAGTGTTTACTGGGTTCGTACCGTGGGTCGTTATCAAAACAGGCAGACCCATTATATCCACAGATAAACCTGGAAATGATGATTAAACGTTCTTCCTCACATAACGATCTGCAGATTGATTGTGTTTGAAAACAACCCTCATTCCCCAACTAAGAGGAGGGAGCGTTTTTTGGCAGATTGGTTTGGTATGGTCATGGTTGAACAAATCAAAGTGGTAAATATGTTGTGAGCCGAAACCGGTTCGATTAATAGGTCTGTCATATATTTGAGCAAAAAACTAGGGATTTCGGTTTGTAACTGAAGTTGTAGGATCAAGCTGTTGGGGACGACCGATCGGGAATATCGAAATGTGTAGACAAGGCGTAAATTTCGGACACAAAAAATCCGCGTGCAAACGATAAATTGAAGTTGTATTACATCTCGGCCGAAAGCGAGCTCGCGGCGTGAGTCGTACTTTGGAATGCTTGGGGCACCCGTTGATATCCCTATTAAATTAAACACAAACGGACAGCTTGTATCCATATGCCAAATGTTTACGATTTTCTGAGATACACTAAAACGAGAATAAATCAACGATTTGCGTTACCGCGCTTCTGTCACTGGATCAACGAGTGTGTGTGTGTGTGTGTTTGTGTCTTGAGTACACACTCATAGCGTACTGATAAGTCTTTTCAATGCAAAAATCCCATTTGGCTAGCTAATTGAGATATATCTGTAACTGAGCTGTTTTCGTCTGGAATAAGCTTCCCTTCGGTTGATCTCATTTCCTGGTTCCCCTCCGCATACCTCTTAACTTGTGTGTACACGTGTTTCAACAGAACAAAGCCATTTGTTAACACTAGTCGGTTCAGATCATGTCAAATAGGCTGGAAGCAAGCATGTTGCGTCATTCGACCGAACAGACTCACTATCGACAACGGGCAGGTTTACGATGTACGGACACGACACAGATACGAGCCAGATTTTGGTAACAACGTTTGTTTGGTATGGCAGCATATGTTGAAAATCTACACCCACCTGCTGGCATTGACCTGGGTCCATCATTATCTCACTTTATCAAATAATTAAACCTCATGTCCCGAGTTCAGCTATGTTCAGACAGAAGAACAAAGTTTCTTCACGCCCTGTTGCCACATCTACGGTATCCCCAAAGAAGCCTACCTGGTGCATAATATATTAGGTTTCTTCATCTGGTGGTCAGTAGACAAATTGATTTTTCCAGACCTGTTTCTGATGAACACCGGTAGTATCTGAGTAAGTACAGTCAGTAGTGATACAGTAGGCTAACTGTTTGAAAAATAAATCCAAGCTTTTGACATGACGAGTAACAATTCCATCATTATCGAGTATCTAATTACCTGCTGTAAAATCACTTCTTCTTTCCCCTACAACCCAATGCCATGTTGATATAGGAAAGTTGAACGTGTATCATGTAAACGAAATTTAAGCGTGAAAAAACGGCCCGTTCCAGCTGGATTCGAACTAGCGACAGAAACAGCATGTCAACAAACGCTAAACCAATTACTGGTAAAACAGTTACACTCCCCAACAGTGACACTGATGGATCCCAGTGTGGACGGTCTCAGAAAGCTTGTCGGCGTAGTCGACTCCTCAAGACGTTCAGTGAATTCCATATGACACACCAAGATACATGGCTAACCGATTCCAAATGGGAAAATTCCAACATCCACGCCTGGCTTTGTACAGAACTGGCCGCATTCGGGCAGCAGCTGTTCTCGTCTTGTTCGGATCCACACGAAGCCTACCTGCTTCACATTTACGTCTCTCTTGAACAAACAAATCTACTCAACTCCTCATCAGGAGGGTTTTCTCGCACGCTGAACCATACCCACATCTACTATAGTTCGCACGGTCGGCGGCATATGATTCGGATTAGCTTGTCACAGTGACCGAAGCCAAAGGACGNCACACATACTAACCAGTTGATATCCGTGTCGCAGTGGTTTATTTGTTTGAAGTATCGGTGCGCTTGAGTTGGCATACTCATTATGGTCGGTTAGTTAATAGCAATACCAATACTAAGCAAACTGTATTATACGATTCCTTTTTTGGATCAGCGAATTTTGTTTGTTGATGGTTGGCCGTTATGGTTTGGTGTCTTAGATTGGTGTTCACTAACGTGTTTGGATGAGTTCGCTGATATCCAATGGGATGATTAGACATGATGCCGACCAGTTTAGTCCAGTGGTTGTTTTGTTATAAATCTGCCATTTGTGTCTTACATTTGTTCGCACACACACACACACACACACACATGCTTATACGTAAATTCCATTCACTGTCATACATACTTGCTAATACGTTTTGATGGATGATCCAATCGATACTGTGATCCGACAATTCGTCTAGACAACTCTTTCATCACACGCCGTGGTCAGTCTTTGTGTCCGTTCCGGATGCCTTTTAGTTATGTGCATATATTTGCTCTGCTCTCGTCAAACCTGAGTGACTATGTGATTTATTACGATTTACAACGTTAAACCCACGTGACAAACCCAGACAACATGCCCTTAACAAATTTGCAGGTCAGGAAGGGGTCTTCAGACCGAGATGCGTTTTCAGTCACCAATAATTCCTTCACTTTAGTCATCCATCTCGATCCGATTGAGAACCTTTCAAACCAGCATTATAATTCGTCAGTTTATGACAGCGTATCTGTGAAATCTGGATGGTTTACTAACGAACCCAATTTCCACGTCTAACCAACTAAATACATGCGATTCCTTTAGACGTGTTGTGGAATACTTGTAAACCACAACACAGTTTGTTTGCTGACTACATGAGAGGATCTCTACATGAATAAGCCATCGTTCAAAGTGCGAGCCCCGTTACTGATGTAGTAGACCACTATAGACCACGGTCAGTGGAGAAACTGCTGAACGCACATGAGAGGTCAAGCTACGACGCCAGCATAGTTTGTCATCTATGTAGAGTGTGCTTCATTAACGAGAACTGATCATTTGGAATAATGTGATGGTCACCCGATTCCCTTCTTATGTCTGTAGAGCAACTGATTTATCAGTGCTATAACATAATAGTTGTCAGTGTACGAATCGGAAAACCCGCGAATTAATATCCACTTTCACCCAGTGCATACCATTGTCAAACAGTGTTTTTGTTTAAAATGAGTTGCGTGGATTGTTTGACTTGAAACTAACGTGAAGTTTGAGAACAAGTGATCACATCCACAGGATTAATTATGTTATGCTGATAACTGAAGCTCTTTTCCCAATAATTTGTTTTATCGTGTGCACCATGTGAAAGAAGCTGAAATCATTAACACATCCAAATAAACAAGACTTGATGGACAGCATGACTATTGAACAGGTCAACAGTACACCATCTTAGCTATTTACCTGATCAGCGAGACCGTATTGATCAGCGAATGGATAATAGAACGAAATTTTATTCAGTCTGTTTTCACTGTGTACCTGATGTGGTAACACACTGTAACAAGCATATCTTTTTGCTGTGCTGTTAATATTACTAATAGACCACCCACCTCCAAAATACAGACATATATACACCCTTACAAGGAAACACAGAGAGGATAAGGTTTTGAAATCTAAATCGATTCACGTCTAACTTATTCATGGTCATTTGCTCACAGACTGGTCGGTGGCTGAAGCAACTTCAAACTCCTGAGAGCGTCAGCGCCCATTGTTGACCAGTGTGATTAGATAGTGTCGAATTATACGTGTGAGGGAACACAGACACACACACACTTGGGATGATCACATATGGACGTAATAGTCCACCTTCTCTACAAGTTGGTTGAGCAGAGTTGGTTATGTTTTCTCATGAGAGCGCTGACCGGAGTTCATCTTCTGGTTATATAGGAGGTGATGTATTTTTAACCAACCCAGAGAACAGAAGGAAGACATACAAAACTGATGGCTCTGATCAGAGTGGAACTTCAACTTATTGCATCTTTTCGAAACGGGCTAGCCGTAGAGGTCATCTGGACGCAAGAATGTGTGAGTGACGTACAATTCTTGTCAATGAGTCTGCCAACTACTTATCAATGCATAAGCGGGTATTAGTCCATCGAAGTTGTCAATCCACACGCTTCCAGCCGAAATGAAAGTTGCTCAAATGGAGATCTGCTGAGATTCAGATGGGGACTTCTCGTGCACCAGTTCAAGATTAAGTCTGAGCATCCTCACTGACGAATGTGTTGGTGACAGTGTGAACAGAGAGAAAATCGCTCATCCATTGCTCTCTATAAACGGGCTCCCGCCGTTAACCAACCGCAAACAGTTGGTGGTACGTTAGTAGTGTACTCTAGTTGTTACACACAGCTGTTTTGATTACAATATTACATGTTTACCTATTAATGCTGGATCAAATTTGATTGAATCCCTGAAAAACTGTGACAACAGTCTATCAACAACAATCAACTGTTTCAGGGCTCTATTGGAGTGGAAGAGTGCACTAAGAGTTACCCGTTTAGTGAATCCTTCAAGATCCGCAATAGTCAAAAATGACGGGTGAGGAAGGTTTACTACGGAAAACTGCTCAACATTAATTATTCGCTCAGTTGGAGTAGGTTATGAGCTTTCTTTTAAATGACCGCATGTTGTGATTGAAGTGGCTATTAAGCATGTCTCAAAGTCATCTTTGATTCTTATGAGATGGTAACACACGCT
Source organism: Paragonimus westermani (assembly GCA_008508345.1). Taxonomy (NCBI): domain Eukaryota; kingdom Metazoa; phylum Platyhelminthes; class Trematoda; order Plagiorchiida; family Troglotrematidae; genus Paragonimus; species Paragonimus westermani. Next base: position 138,007 of record QNGE01000377.1, read on the forward strand.
TATGTAACCGAGTGTAACATAATGGACGATGAGTGAACCATACCTAACAAATGGTTGTGTTAAACCTCAAAAGGTCTCTTTGTGGATGTAACATTGCCATCGATATAGTTTTGCGTAAGTGAGAGAAGTAACAGTTTTCGAGCGTGCTTCAGTGGTTATGCCGGGAGGGAGAGACATCATGTTATTGTACATTCTATCAAGTGATTTAATTTCTACCATGAATTCCACCACCGCCAAGGTAGTTCATTATACATATTTCAGAATCAGAATAACCACTACGGTAAGATATTACCATGCGTACCAATCGTGGCTGTTAGGTTGGTTATCTGTCTGATGCACACGATAAACTCACAAGCGGAAATCATTTCCTGGTCCTCGTTGAGATCTGTAATGATCAGCGATTGTGTGGCTTCCGTAGGGAACCCGGTTACAATGGTGTTTTCCCGTTTATCTGTTCTGTACGCACCATTCTGTGTACGTCTGCCATAGGAGGACTGATACGAACACAATGACACTTTTTTCAGTCGTGCAACTAATTACAGGCAGCAAACACCTACCATCATCATGGTAACTACTCATCTGCCATTCCATTCTTAAAGGTCGTTTAACCTGTACGTTTTCCAGCGTTGTTCAACGCACCGTTTGTCTGACGCGTTTTTCAGTGGTGCTCTCGTTAATCTCAGACTAGGCTACAGCTGACTGTTTATATTGCTGGAAATCTACGATTTGTTTCTCAAACTTAACGCGTTCTTTTAGTTCGGTGTCTATTGGGATTACATTTCGACTGCTGTTCAAGGGAAACGTTTTATATTGTTAGTAGACGAGGGTCAAGCACATACACACATTTACACTACAAACAGTACATCAGAACTACTTATCAGACAGTAAAAACATGCGTAATAATCTTTGTCTGAAGGTGTATGCAGTTGGAGAGTTTCGTGTTTAGATTACAAACGTTTCACAACTAAACAAGATGACACTATCAGTACGTAAGTGTTTCAGCGTATAGCCTTGAGCGTGTGGTCTGGTTAAGTGTAGTATATACCTGTACTTATATACCGGAGTGAGTTGACCTATTCACCTGAATACTGATTGGCCGCCTTCTATCGTCTTGTTGTTTGGCTGTTTTGTGTGACAGTTAGACCTTGATTTGGGACCCGACTGGTTATTTCCCACACCTTTTGCACCTTTGGTCTTGAGTGTGATTGGCTGCTTTCTGATACTTTTTAATTCCCCACCTCCCGAATCTGATCCGTTGGTCTTTGTCCTTTGACTAGGGGGTCTCTTCTTCGCCCTTAGAATTCGATTCTATTGATTGTCCACTGTCACGTTTGATCACCGGTCTGATCTGTTCAATTTTCTCCGTTCGGGTTTGCCGGCATTTTAGCTGACAGTGTTTACATCTCCCAAAGCCTGTGGTTCGCACTAATTCACAGATATATTTCCAGCTGGATGTGTTTGTTTTATTGACCCGGCTGATGAGTATTAAGCCTCAAAAAATTTTCTTGTTTGTCTGATGTTTACTTGGGGTAAGGACAAAAACTGTATCAGAAAAAAAAACAGCAATATCTAATTAGTCGTTTATTGAGATTAGTTTTAAGGTGTACACTCCGTTGTTCGCTCATGCTGGCTAAACAGTAACTGTTGGTCAATCTGCAAATCGGAGTATTTGGATTTCTCACGGACCCAGAGGTTAAATGACATGACGTATAAACGAGACGACCCTGTCATCCGGTCTATCCGACGAGTTGTATGTATACTTTTTAAATCAAACACATTGAGGAGTTCGTGGTAATATAATCTTTTGCTGGCGTTTGGATCACGAATATCACAATGTGAATTTTACGAGCAGTGACCGCAGGATACCTTGTCTGTGTCTGCATGATTTCTTCTTCAATGTAACAGAACGAACAGGCAAGAAATAGGTTTGGGTTTTGAACGCCACGTGGTGCTCCGAGACTGAATAAGTGCCTAAACGTGGTTCATATTGATGAGGTGTGTTCCCATTCGGAATATCTTTCCACCCGCCTACAGTAATATGGTAATCTGTGAACGTGAGGTTATGATTTGTTGGCATTCAGCAGATTTTTGAAAGGCCAAACATTCATTCCTTTGGAAAAATGTAAACTATCAAGCGAAAACTTAGTTGACGTATTGAGTTTATCGAAAAGTGTCAATACCGGATGATGCTCACTGACTTGGCCTAATGGGATGTGCCATTATGCCTTATGGATCGATCACGCCATCTTGAATTGACCCTACAGTTAAGTGTGAAACCCGATGCGTGCTCTTCAACTATGAACTAACTGCAAGCATCTGGTACGCTCTTACACACAAAGTGAACGAAAGAGATCGCCCCGCTTGACTTCACCTGTAACAAGAGCTTCGAAATCACCAGAACCTCTGTTCTGTTGCAGTAATATAAATCAAGTTTGGAACAGTTCGTTCCCGTGATGAAGTTGAATAACAGAAACGCAAATCATATGATGTTCTCCAAGGTAACACTTCGTACATTCTGATCACAAATGAACATGTAACTATACTTAAACGAATCGAAATTCCACGGGATGGAAGTCATGATTTAAGGGGTTAAGCAGACGAACATAAAAACTGGAAATCAAAACGGTGAGAATGCCGACTACCAAGGTGTCTTCAGCGTCAACAAAGGTGTAGGAAACGAAGAATTGGTGGGGAACTGGAAACACGTGGAAAGGAAACACAAGGTTAACCTAACAATGTATCTGTGCAGCTCAGTCTTTATGAAACTGTTGAGTTATTAGTAAAAAGGAGTTTGTGTTGAATGTGTGAGCCACTGTCTACAGGCCTAGTCTCGATGACAACGAATAAATACGAGTGAGACCGTGACAACAAGAATGAACTATTACCGATCCCATTACCATGCCGATATGGCATGATCAGTCAATCATACACACCATTCATTGTGTAGGTTATTAGTTTTGAAGTGTGTTTATGCCATTGCTGTCATTGTCAAATAGCCATTAATCTTTGTGTACGGTCCAAGCGCCACCGTTATGCCCCTCACATGCTGTGATCAGTCCAGTACCAAGCGAGTGGCTTTCCATTCAATGCAGCCCAGTTAGCGGATTCTACAACACCGGTAACGCAAAACCAACATGTTCAAGGTTCTCATTTGAACTTCCAAATGTGGTCTAATTTAGGCCAGCCGCCGAACAACACATATGTAAGCTTGACTCAACCCAAATTCCGTTCACATCAAACCGACTACGAATCGTGTACTACTTGGGTGGGGTGACAAGTACCCCCCAACACACAAGCGAAAGGCTTTCTACGTGCTACCCATTCCCTCATAAAGAGCACACATGCGCGCACTCATGCGCACATATGCATATGCGCATCGGACGCGATCAGACACCGATGTCAATTTATCAACATTGCCACGCTGACGGGATAAGATCATTCGGACCAGTGTGCATAATTGGTACACCATGTCTCCCGTTCATATGGTCAGTGTGCTTGCTCGACTATAAGCAACGTGTGGGCTGGCGTGTGGATCTGTTCACCACGCTTCAGTGCGAGTGGATCCAACAGACCCCCATTGTTAGAGGTCGTTTTCAGTGGAAGCATTCGCTCTTGTGTGTGAGAGATATAGAGTGAGCGCGGAAATCAATTATGTCTGCCTAGGAAGAAGCCGTCCGCACGGTTGACCCCCTGTGGTGGGTGGACCCTCCGCACACAAGTGCACGTCTTTCAACCGCGTTGGTTTTTCGTGGGTTCGGAGCGTCTACTGGATTGAGTGCGTCCGTGTCGATGTGTGAGCGCACCAAACATCCGTCCCCTACCCCCACCCATTCCTCTCCGATGCCAGTGGGGGTAGGAGTGGTCCAACGCGCGGTCATGGTTTTGCAATACAAACATCCGGTCGTTGTGGCTCTTACATCCGCTTCACCCCCCTTGACTGTCGGTACACAATCCTACCCATCCACCCTCACAGCGGGTCCCACACTTGAAGTCAGTCTGTGCAGTGATGACCCGCATGTTGGTTTTCATGTGGACGTGCCCGTCGACCTATGTGCGCGCGGTGGTCTGCTGCTGACGTGTCCGAATGTGGTAGTTTGACGCTTAGCAGATGTCCGGCGGTTGCCCAGGGATCATATGTATGGGTGAGCTGATTCACCGTCATAGTGAACTTTGTTTTCCGACCGCGACTTCCAACCTGCTTCTTTCCGTATCGTCACTACCAGCTGGAGCCCGTTACACAGCCGTTCCAGTGGCACATATTTGGGCACAGTTCCACCAGACTGTGTGTTTTGTCTCATTTGATGCCACATTTTTCGTGATGCTGGAGGTGTGCGTGACTGTCTGAGGGGTGGAGAGGTGTGCATTGTGTGAGATTACATCAAGCCGTCGGAAGTAGAATTCAATCAGATTCACGCGAGTCGCACGACAGTGCAGCGTTTATCTTAGTATTCCGGCCAGTGGAACTAGGACTACGATGTGAGTACAGAATAAGTATTGCTCATCCGTGTCAACCAGTAAGACGTAACTTGTCAGAGGATAAAATATAATTCTGCCCCCACCTGCTCAAAACGGATAACGACCAATATAGTTGATCAAATGTGACACACTGGTAGCTGACTACAGCTAATCCAGTGGTTGAGCTTGTATCCACAACCTACGAAGGACAGTATGCTAACCGATACTATGGGATACAGTACATTCTGTTGATAAACAGATTGGGAATAACACAACGTTACGAGCAAGTTGGATTTTGATTACAACACTCCTGAGGAAGACCACCCGAGGTGGTTGAAACGTAGAGTAATACAACTTGCTCGTAACGTTGGGTTTTTCCCAATCTGTTTATCAATAACATGTTAAACACGACGCCCAAACTGTTCAACTTCATTCGTACTAAACTTGGTGCGTATATCTTACTAGTACATTCTGTTGCTTAAAAGCCAGGTGATTGTTTAATGGTCAAGGGCGAGTGTGTAATGTGTAATACAAGCTTTCAAAAGTCCTTAAATGACAGATAATGCTCTAGTTCGTGATAGGCTTTCCGTGTAATGAGTCGATTTAGCAGATATGTATCAACATAACTTGAGACGTTCATCTACTCTACTGCTAATGCCTCTAATGTTTCCCTTCGGAGTATTCAAAATGGCTACTGTCGTCTTCTGAGTAGTATGCATTTGCCTGACGTTCATTCACACCAGATTTCTCAAATAGGCATGAGGAACAAAACACATTCCATGTATGAACAAACTGAACCTGGCAATAACGATGACCAACTGTTGTTACTCGTGATAGTCATAAAAGAAATGGTCTACCGTGATTGGACGCTGAACTCAGAACAAAATGATTTACTGTTTCGACTGCTGTTCTCTGTCCATCAGACAGATTCAAACAAGAACACCAGTGTTCATGGAGAGAATGACCGCTTACATTCATGTGCCATAAAACAGTACATTTGTGATGGGTGGATCGTCAGAAGTAATTATTGGTCACTGGGGCAAGTCGTACGGTTTCTACGTTTTATCACATAAATTACCACATGTATAGAACTCTTTCAAAGATATATAGCTTCACTTAAAGACAGTGTTGTCAATAGGCCTAAGTTCAGCTCCATTGACCGACAACATATTAGTGTACCTTATTAAAGAACAAGGGTGTATTTAATATACAGGCTGAACATCGCTCGCACTTGATCGCAGCGTCACATTCTAACAGACTTTCCCGTCAGTCCCTCTAGTAAAGGAGCACTATATTGGAGTTAACAGTACAACCACTGTGTCTCCAATTGAGGTAATCGGACAATCTGAGCACTACTCACAAGAAAATGCGGCTGAGCGTCTAACTACGGCGATTCAGTTGTGCCTGATGTGAAGTCAGCAGAGCAGTGGTCAACATGGGTGCCTAATGAAGGCTGGGCCAGAGCTCTGGTCGCGACCGTGGGAAGGATATGCTCTACTGATGAGCTCTAACATGAGCGAAACCGGCGTCTAGCGCCCCTTTTCCAAGAATGCTGGCTGGATTGTCTGAGGTCGATAGTTGCGATCCATTGTTTGTGATGTTTGACGTATAACAGCCAAATCGTTCAAACTTGGCTAATATTCTCTCAAATATAAGATGTTTCACACGAACTCTCGGATCAGTTCACGGCGATCATTTGATAGTTGTCTCCACCCATTTGGAAAAAAAGTGGCATACATTCACATTGCTGTCAAACCGATTTAAAAAATCTGACTTTCAAAAAACATAACTATGATAACACCGGGTCCTCGTGGCAGTATAAACAAAATTTACAGCAGTTAATTTTTGCTGGTTTTGTGTGAACCAGTCTCCAGTGAAATCACGACTGTACTCCCTATGACCGTAGTGAATTCATGCTCACTAATGCGATGTTATACTATGAAAAACACATGAATAGGTCCAACATTTTTTTCCAGCTAAACCGTGTTTGATGTGTTTAGTAAAACGTTTGTGATCATAACCATAACGAAATCATGATTGTGTTCTAACAAGTCGTCTTGTTCCACATTTCACTTTTGAGACTTAACTACTGTACACCACAAATATACCGGTTTAGGGTGATAACTAGTGGAAAATATTAATGTTAACTGAAACTTTGGAACTGACTGTTGGCCGGTATGTCCGTGTGGATGGTGGTGGTGTGTTGACCCATCATAGAATGAAAGCATAATTTGATGACCACTGTAGGTGGCCGTGCCTACCAGAACCGGACGGAGCACACACGGAAAAGTTTTGAGCCAGTAGGATGTAGTGAATTAAAATAGAACATAAAATCGGTACTACAAAGCTGATCAATACAGTACCTTTCGAAGAATGTATAGAGCATCACAAAAATTGGAATTTACGGGACAAAACTGAGAAGTTACACGACACGGTTTATTAGTGGTGGAAAATCTAGAGTCATGCTCACTCCATGATTGATTTAATTTTGTCAGGATGGTGCATGTAGAGTTTAAAACATCCGAACAATTCTATTGTTACAAAACAGGATTGCGCTCATTTGTAACCTCGTCTCTACCTGGTCCACGTTGAAATGAAACAAACATTCGACTTGCACATTTCCCTGTGTCTACATTCGACACAATCAGATACTTACGAATGACCGTGCCTGTGTGTTCACATGTGAATAGTTGGTATTGTGTGGTGATCAAGATTACGAGCCAAAAACACGTCATACAATCGTATTTAGGACGAGTTTTTGTACTACTGGGATAAATTGAGCCAAAGCATGACATCAATGTGGCTTACTGATGGTGTCAAGTTTTCGACCAGTTGTTTAGCTGACAGTCGATTTATCAACATGCTAGGTAATATTGTCAACGGGCTTTTACAATTACCTGGGAATACGTGCGGGTTATATATGAAATTATGGCGAGTTAAACAGGAACATTAAAATTAGAGAAATGGTACAGATCACAGTCTACTGGGGGAAGGTGGGGGTGTTGGTGAATGTGTTCGGGTGTTATTGTCAATGCAGTTTCTGGTTAAACGAGGTGATATTTCTAAAACGAAATGTTATTATTGGCCAGTGAGCTCCCTTGATCGTTGTTTTTTCGACGAAAAGATCGCGTCTTCAGTCAATTTATTAAAGAAACGTTCTGGTTTCTAATCTGTCCATCGACCGAATTAAGTTTAAATTTCAAATTTCGACAAAGTCGTGTGCACGCTGTTTGTGTTTTTCCAAGTACTGTAATTCGTTCTTCAAACCAGATCCGTTGACATCTATTTTCTGTGCCAAATGATTTTGAGTACTGTCTGTATTTTTACCAGATCGTTTTCATTTATTCACATATTTGTTTGTCTTCTCGTTTAGTCGTCTGTTCAACAAGTTTGTATGCCAGATATTCCAGTCTTGGATACACTGACTGTCAAAACACCCATCGGAGAGCAACAACCATTAGTAAATTAGCCTGTCAACAATACGTCAAAAACATTGTAAAACTTACGGTGAAACCGTTCCCCCCGCATTGTTGTGTCCGCAAAAGACGCTTGGCCAACAAGTTGGTTTATTGCGCAAACTTGCGTACAGGTCATGTCAAAAATTAAACCACAAACGCGTACACTCATTTGCACGACAGACATGCACTCATACATTGGGTGACAGTACGTTGTCATTCTCCATGGTGAAAGTTGTCACACCACGTACACACTGTTCCGATAGTCTCATCTTGTGCGTCGTGTTCGGGGCTTGTCCTTTTGCTCCTGAATGTCGCCTGTGGGTAATACACTACTTGTGAGTAGTATACTACTCACAACGAAACTGACAGAAGAAACAGCTGGTGCGGACAATCTTAATCAAAACGTGACATCACATAGACAAGTGAAAACGCGACACGCATTCAAACCTATTGATGTTTTGTACTCAAAACAGAATTCAACCACGGGACAAATCTATGAAGGTGGTAAAGACGGGATCAAGATATCAGTAAGCTGGACAGTTGAACCATCTTATTAGAGGGGGGCGAATAAACTCCAACAAGCTCATGGCTATCGTCCACATTTTGAATTTAATTTGCCAACTCCTGAATGTTCATCCCATACTAGGGGCCCCCTATACAAAAAACACCCATCTGAGTACGCTAAAGTGTGCACAATAGGGAGGCATAATTGATGGTTCTGTTTCTGATGGTTGGGAACAGTGGTGATATTGTTTGTAGCTCGGGATGATGGTTTTGGTATTGATATGTTCGCCGAGCTTGGCGAACATATCAATACCAGAGGGTTCTGTTGTAGGGGGCACCGTATCATGAAATGGACTCTCCAGAACGACCAACTCATTTCGCCGGATGTTGCACTGACGAGGCTATGTGCGGTGGTGAGCAAACGTTTGTTAGCTAACTAGAAAACTGGGAGAACAGTCGACACTAACAAGGACACCTGAATACTACGCTACACGTCTTCTCAGGGGGATGTAGTTTGCTTGTTTCAAGATGCTCACTCTTAAACCGACAAGGGTAGTGAAGGTTTTTAGTATTGAATATCAGCTGTCCAGTTGTCTACAGCTCAACACGAAGGCATGTCCAGACCTCTCAACAGTTTTTCTGTTCAACATTATACTGTCCCAAATGTGCGAAGTTTGTCTGCTTTCAGTATGTAAAAAAGCCAGAAATTGATTAGCTATGGAACTTCGAACGCTATCAGACCGGTTTGGGAATTTTACAATACAGCAACACCAATCAGAGATGCACAGTTGACCTTCAGGTTGCTGTTGATCGATAAGACAACGTCCCAATCATAGGTGATAGTTGAATAATTCAGATTGTCTGATGAAACTCTTGAGGGGCTATGGTAATCTCTTTGCCAGAATCCAAGAAATATACCCGTTCTCGTTCAAAACACGACTTTCGAACTCTACACAGTGTTCTCTGGAAAATTCTATGGTCACGCAGTTCAGAGGGCACTGGAATCTGTTGTTTCGTAAGGAATGCGTTGTAACTCTACGCTCATGCACCATTTTGGTGTTTGGGTGCTTAGCCTACAGAGCTTACCACATCTGCCTGTGGAATGGCTATGCGGTTTCTGGTTTGGGAGAGGGCTATCTCTATAGTGTGCTCAATGCAGTCTCGTGAGCTGAATGTGTTTCTACTTGATACAGTGATCTCACATACTTGATGTGGGAGTTGGAATTACAATGACTACAAACGTCAGCTCACTGATCTGGGAGTTCAGATGAAAAAGCTTCATCCATAGCACCGTTGGCAAATTGGAGCCAATTTATGTACAATAGGATGCGGTTATAACGAAGGATTACGGATCCGGAAAGTGATTAACTATGGTGAAGGTCACCAAATTGCAATGAGTAACTTGCCCGAATTACGAAACGCCTAACTCATTTCCGGAGAATTCCCGTACAACATCATCTGCCTAACGCATACCTATTGGTCTCTGTCATTCAGTGTGGTTTACAACGTAAGAACTGTGTGACGTGTGCTTTCCCACGGAACCCACAGAACTTAACTACGTGTTGCAAGATACCAGTGGTGATTGTCTAACGAAATGTGTGCGACCCGACATACTCCTTTTCCACATCACCAGCGGGGGTTTGGAGAGACTTAGACGTCACGTTCTAACGGGAATCAGTACCCGATTACCATACTTTCCATGTGAACTTAAATGAAGGAGAACTGTGTTTAACGTCACTCATCTTTGCACCTCTGTATTTTAGCTTAAAAAAATATTAGCCCTTCAGTTTGTTCACGGATGGGTCAAACGTGTTCCTGTGAGGGACTGAAGTCATGAGATGCACTGTGTTTCAGTTGTCGTAAAGCCACCATAAAATCGTCTCATTCTCGAAACCACTCTTTTCATACATCACAATAATAAGGCACCCAGTGTTATTCTTATCAAAAATTTCTCGACAGAACTGAATAAAACATTAACCACCATATGTTTTGATCAATGATCATAGTTAATAACACCTCGTTTTTACTACTTTGAGTTATCCGTAACCTTTCATGAACATAGCTCACTTTTACTCGGTCGCATCAACCAGAACCGAACGAGCAAACATCACGTTCATACTCACCCCATATATCAGGCGCCCAAATGATTCACTTGACTGTCATAATTTTTGCTCCGATAGTGTGCAGCGCTACGTCCACTTGTTGTGACCACAAAGGACGGTTGACTTGGGAACTTGTCTATCGAAAGCCACCCATTACACGGTACACGAAAATATGGAGCAACGAACACAAACACTACTTTGCACGCGCTTCATGTATTCCTATCCTTGGCAGAAGTGTAGCCATATTTTAAGTGGTGACACGTCCTTTACAATGCATATACACGTTTCCAATAGTCGATTCCACTGCATAGTCTTCCTGGCGTTCAGACTGGCTCTTCAGTTTCCGCACGTACCATTCATACTATACTACGCCCCACAAACGGGGTCGCATGTTAGACAACAAAGTATGTGTAGTGAGTTATTGTAAGACACACCCGACGATCTTAATTCCGCATGCTTGGCAAGATACACAGCCATCAACCACCTGTTTTTGAAATGTGGTTTGTTAAGCTGTGCATTCTTTCTGTGGCGAAGTTAGATTTGTGTGGAGATGGGTAAGTTGCTCGTAGTAAACAAAACTTCCATTATAAATATGTGTTATAATGCTTGAGTAAGCGTAATCGAACTCTGCATCACTAGACTACTACAGTAAGAAAACTGCAGAAATGCAGACAGCTGGGCGTATCGCATGACAAAACTTAACAGGCAGCCTGTTTGTATTTGTGTGAAAAACTAATTAAGTCAGTCTACCAGCAACAATGAATAATGGCCTGAGGCTACTGTAAACAGGTGAGTCAGTCTGCCATAGTCAACTCTATAGAATAAGGATTTCATCAGCTTGACCTGATCACCCAAATGGAACTTTTGCCGTATTGAAAACTCCACTGTGCATTGGGAAGATTTCGGTGCTGTACATCGGTGCAATTTATAACAAAAAGTCGATTAGGAACAATATGATAGCAGCCACCGAAAAATGAAGGCTACTCAGGAGATAGTTAATATAAGCAGTTTATCAAGGTCATCAGTGTCTGCCTTCACTATGCACTGAAAAGATGATGTGGACACGTACACAACAGTATAGCTTGACCCGGAATGGGTAATCAGGGAGAGTAGCACTTAAAAGAATTAGAAGGCGGAACGCAAACGGTCTTAGTACATGCCAGGAAAGCCAGCGGCTTTCCCACTCCGAACAATTGGTACACCAACAGTTGCTCAGAACAGAATGACCTGCTTTTCACAAACTTACCGCTTTCCGGCCAGAAACAGGGCAAAACGCTACAGTTTAATGTTGGTTACCAGCTGAATGGGCCTTTCTTGTGAGTCAATGTTTAGCTACAGTTTTTGATGGCTAATGTGTCTAAAAGAAAGTTTACAATCGTGCGTATATATACATGTTTGCTGATGTGTTCGCGAACTGCTGTGGCCCAAATGCGCCCCAATTGCAAGCATGCAAAAGAGGAAACCACTTAAAATATACAACGGTGTAAGACAGCTGGGTCAAACATTCGTCACCTGGCCGAATTAACTATGCGAATGTGGGGAGAACAGCTGCATGTTAGAGTTGGCTGTTAAAAATGTTGTAAATATCTGTTTGTCAATTACGTTTTCTAGAAGGAAAAAAGGACCGGAAAACCAACAAAGATAGACAATTCGTCAGCAGTTTATGGTGGTTATGTCAGGTTTACCCTACAACAAATCGAAAGTAACGCAATTTGGAGGAGGAAAATCACGGCTTCCGCTGGGTTCGAATACAAAACAGAAAAGGCCTCAAAAACCGCAATCACTTTACCACTAAGAAATTGTGTGGGGAACTCGTAGTTTCCATAGCTGAACTCAGTCGCATACCTGTCAGTTCTCCTATGGAATCCACCAGAGGATTCAGCGATCCACCGTTCTCGAAAAGGAAGTGTAAAGCACAATCTGTTTAGTATTGGTGTTGCTATCAACCAACCGACAATAATAACTATGACAACCCCTTTCGCACTTAAACATCAAATGTGACATTTCCGAGCTTCCGGAGTCGTTTCGTGGCTCAGGTGGTAGGGTGCTTGCCACTTTGAGGCATGGTGTGTCTGTCGGTGGTTCGAATCCAGCCGAAGTCCTGACTTTTCACAGTTGGGTCTCATCTAAAATAAATAAACCGCTGCGACATGACTATCAACTGGTTTGTGTGTGTGT
>QNGE01000377.1:160583-178868 GCA_008508345.1 Paragonimus westermani
ACTCTACGTTTCAACCACCTCGGGTGGTTTTCGATTACAGCACTCCTGAGGAAGGCCAACCGAGGTGGTTGAAATGTAGAGTATCACAACTTGCTCGTAACGTTGTGTTATTCCCAATCTGTTTATCAATGACCTGTGGTCCCTTGGAATACTCTGTGGTTCACACACTTGAATTCACTGCCACGCACCAACTGTTCATTGATCTACTGCACGCACGTTTTGTACCACTCCTCCAGGTAGTCCGATTCTTTATTACGTTTATGGGTCAACCCCGCGCACCTTTCTCCTGATGTGTAGTTCACGAGTGATTTGCGTTCGCACAAGTACATAACCACCGTCCCAGACCCATACAGACTGTCACCGTTCTCACCAGCTATAATCATGACGTGGTCCACTGCATAGGGGTTTGAAATAACTAATGTTTAATCACGCATACCGAGTGTGTGTGGTGCTGATGAGATTCAGCAAGGTCGAACCGGTGGTCCATCATTTCGTTGGTGTCAACTGGGATGAATCGGTTACACCGAGTCCTAGTTCTGCCAGCTAAAACGGTGTGCATACTCTGCGGCAATGACCTTCACAGGGCATCTAGACTCAAATGTCTCCTTCTTACTCACACAATTTGCCACCACAGCGACAGTGCCATTCATTCAAGTGATATGAAACAATTCCGGTGGAATCCACTAAAACAATAGAGTGCGTTAATGCGATATCACGACACGTGAAAGTGGTATTCTTACATCCTAAACTCGAAAAGCTATACTGTACAGGTGCACCGTAATCTAGTCTGTGATAGTGATCAGTTTCAGAAGCAACGTCCAAATTCCTGTTGTTACGATCATCACTAACAAAGCTGGTCATGAGTGGTTTGCGCTACCGCTAAACGACTGTCGTTTGCTGCATGCTTAGGAGTGCCAGTAGAGTATGACCGAAAGAATTGTTTGGTTAATGCTTTGCCTTTGGCTCCGGCTAAACTCCAACTTTACCCAGTCTTACTGTGCCATCCATTTTAGCCCTCAATTATGAAATCACATGGATTGAATAGCTCACGCAATTGATTACGCCCTTCACACCCCCATGGATTTTCCAGTCGGTCACTTTCGAAAAGAAGCGCTAGACTCCAGTTTCGCTCTTGTTAGACCTGGTCACTAGTATATACCGTTTCACAACCCAGATTTGAACTGTGGTCAGGCTTTCATAAAACAACCGTGTTGAACACTGCGTCATTGACCTCACTATAAGCACGAGTGAATTATCACATGTGAACGCTCGGCCACATTTGCTTGCTAGTAATGATCAGATGGCCCTACGCTTGTCCTGGAAACGAATAATCCTTTCTGCACTGAGTGTTACTGGACCGAAACTAGGCCGTAAAGGTAGCATGCACGAATTCATAGCCGAATCGCAATTATCACCCCGAGCAGTGAGTGAGTCACACAGTCATATTCATGACTTGACAAATCATAGTGGCTTCTAATCATAATCCGGATAATCCCATTCATTACGTCCCACCTGAGTCGACAGCACCACAAATGAACGCAACCTCCGGTGAGTCATTCTCCACGATTTGTTTGAATTCACTCCCACGTCCGTAGACTTCCGGTTACCGGGCCAGAAGCACCAAATCTTCACGGGATCGAAATACGTACTTGCCGGCTTGATCAATCAGTGAGAGAATAACCCAGGTACCAACAGAGTTCTGCGACTAAGTCGAGTGACGCACGTTACTGTCCAGAACGCACTGCACCGTAACCATTAAATCGCTCTGGTCCATCTATCTGATTCAAATAAACAGAGAGAATGGTTGTTACAATTTCCACCGGAAATAATCGATGAGCCAAAGTAGACATTTTAACGTCTCAGGTAGTCAGGCTATCAGTGTATGGGGCCAGTATTGGAAATAATGCAGCCACTTCATTCGATGTCCTAATCTTAGCAACTTCGTTGGAGGGGACTAACAGAATACATGATTCTCAACTGAAATTATTGACTCCGGAAAATTTTATAGCGCCCGTTCACACTTCCAATTTACCTTTTTTATCAGGTTGACCAGGAAGCTGTGTCTAATTGGTGTGCTAATGTGGACGTAGCCCGTGCTCTAAGACTGAGGAAGTGAAAACCCCACATCAATTAACCGGTTCTTGCAACGACTCGTTGAGGAAGTCAATGTTATATATTGGTAGGTGACCTAAAGTGCACTGATATACCATGCACACTGTAAAAACGGCCTGGGAGAACAGAATTATGAACAACACCAGTGCAGAAGAAACACGAAAGGACGTAAGCTCATTTGACTCAATGTGTTATGAGTATAGCTTGCGTAAGTATTGAGCAAAATAGCCTGAGGGCGTTGCGTTGCAATGCGTTTTCCCATTAAGGTATACTGTCTCCACTGCTATATGACCCACGTGACTGCGCCTGTACAATTAGCCGTGATTGGTCTCACAGAATATATACGGGCAACATATCAGCGTATCTGCAGGAGAACAAACTCCAAAGAAAAACACGCTATGCAAAGTTAACACGGGAGTAAAACTGCACAAATCACCACCATTTCCTGCGAACATAAACAACACGATAACAAGTGACACGCACTACACTGATTCATGTGTCCTCTTGGGTTGTAATATATTGCATAACTGTTTGTACTGCCTTGTAAACGCTTGCAAAACACTCCATATGAAACTAAGTGATCACACGTCTCTTTGGGATTGTGCATTATGAGTAAGTTACATCTGTTCGTACATTTGGAACTCTGCCTGGGACAATTGTATGTGAATTTGTGCACTAGAAATGTCAATTAAAAATTTGGGTATTCTTCAACGATTTTTGTGGCGAATCGATTTGTCTGTTTTCTGTTGTTGCTCTTCCTTTTATCCTAATTGTTTTTCCTTTAGGTCATCCTCTTGTTTTTGCTGATGTTGTTCATGCCAGCCAAGATTTCAGGCATGAAAAAAGTGATTTCTGCTCACTGTCACAACTTTTGACAATTACCCCATCATTGTGCAATTCTATCTGTTTCAAAAACAGAAAGTGTATTGCATGAAAGCTAAAACTTGTGCACGACATATGCCAACCTATGATTAAATTCAATAGTTCCATCAACGTAAAGCACCTTCATCGGAGTGTTAAACTGTTTCTACGTTGCCCATTGTTACCATTACTGTTACTGTCTCCGGTGGTGACGGCGGTGATAAGGGCAGGGGTATTATTCAACCCAATGGGTACTTTCCTATACAAGTTTGAGGATATGTATTAGTTACTGTCAGTTTCTGCTACATACAGTATCAGATGTGATAGTTTATGAGATACCTGATCGTAAAAATTCGGATTTTGGCTGAAATCGAACCAACGGGAGAACACCACATACACAGGCTCGGCAAACGCAACCGTGCCGAGAGTTCAGAAATGGCAACATTCACTGACTAGTCACCAGTTCGATTTCAGTCGAATCGTTTTTCTATGGTATATGGGTAGCGTTGGTAAATTCTAAACTGCCTGAGAAATCCTGCCTGGGCGATCTAACCTGGGTCATTTCATAGATTCCGTATGGTACAGTGGATCGGGCAGGTGACTGAGACCAAATATGAAATTTCTGGCTCTTTTGTTGCTTCGTAAGTAAAGCGGTAGAGCATTTTTAACGTCTGAGTTTGCTGTTTCTAACACTGGTTCGAATCTAGCTGAAGCCTAAATTTTTTCGTGGTTGAGTTCCTCGGCTTTGCAAGGTGTGTAACTACAGACCAGCGTTCACCATTAACACAAACTTTCTGAAAGCTAATTCCAAAGTAGTATGGTTTTTCGACACCATTTAGGGCACCATACAGTACATGTATATGTTAATTATACAACCAACCTGTAGCAGTGATAGGTGTTAGGTCGTGGTGACCGGTAATACTGTCTATTTGGAACGACTTGGAACAGCGTTTACTATCTTACACTTGGGGTGAGCAGATTTAAACAAGATTTAAACGATGATTATTTGTACCCAAGAAGACGCTACCGGCATTACAACATTTGTTTTAACAGATAACGGTCAGTGAAACTACGCATAACGGAACGACAGTCAACGGTAACGAATGACGGACTACGGAACGTGCACAACTAGTTCGAGACTTCCCGGCCAACCCAGCCACCCGATGGTTACTCATGAACACAGAGAGAAGACTGGCCTTCACACAGAGTTCCCTTATGTCACTCAATCCGAGGACAACACGGTCACAAACCAAACCATCACTCACATTTGATCGCAGCGTTCGCATTCAGATAGANCCCCGACTACTCATCAGTAATCCAAATCATATTTATAGGGTTTGTGACCAATGGGAAGATCAGCTTAAAGGCGGACCAAATGATGAGCCGAATAGTGCAGTGATACGCCTAGGTGGGATGTAGGCATGTGAGCGTTTAGGCGTGTAGGTGGGGCGTCAGAGATTTGGCTCAAGGGTTGAAGGACGAAGTGGCGCATGACCGTGCCAACTATGAAGGTCACTCGCCAGTGTACTTTGTTAGCCTTTGTCGCACAATATTTTCGGGGAACTGGCGACTTCCTTGACAATATTATAACAGCAGTTTATCCCTAATTCCTATTGCACACACTGTAAAAGCGGATGGCAGGGGACACAGACCTGGTTGGTTCTTTGTTTTCCACTCACGCACCCGAAGTGATTGAGACAGTGACGAGTTGGAGGCAGCCTAAAAGGTGTAAACGAACCTCTGGTAGTCACCATTCAATCACCCAAATTCATATTTTAGTGGGGAGAAAACCATCCTGTATTGGATCACCTGCAAGAACGTGATCCGGACAACTGTCCGGATATCCAGTTGGATGCATCCCCGCGGTTATGAAGTCGAAAACAGTGTACACAGAAGACCGTTTAGTGCTATTGCGTGCTTGGCGGCAACGAGTTCTCAGATAAGCCAAACGGACTTTCTTGCCCATTTGAACTAGCCAATGGCTTTCGGTTGTTTAGTAAAACAATCCCTCTACTTTCAAGAATATGCAAACAGATTACCTACCACTGTTCTTAACCAACTTCATTAGAGCAAACTGTGTCATTTATCAGTGATTCTGCAGAGTTGTTAATTTGGAGGAGATCCAGCAGAGAAAAATCTCGATTCACACCAGCATATTCAAACAAAGCAAGCTACGAAGTCATACCGTGAAATTTCTGCAGCTGGTTAGAAACAATCCGGAGCTCGTATTTTTTTTACAGTTGGATCTATTCTAAGCAAGCCAGTCTGTAAACTACATACAAATGATAGATTTTTTATCAACAACAGATAAACGCTTAAAAATTCCTGTCGGGCGATCAATCCCCTGGGTCGTTTGATGAAATGAGTTTTGCCAAACACCTTGTGTCAGTCGTGATCAGTTTAGGTTTTCAAATCCTGTGTACATTACACTGGTATACATTCGTTCAAGTTTAACGTCACTCATAATTGTATGTAGCCTTAGTATTCAGAAGGACTGTCTAGCCGGCCCCTTTGAAAAGCGACACTATACTCGGTTTTCGCTGTTGTTTGAGCTCGTCAAGAGTAGCTATCTTTGCCACGTCCGGGATTAGAACTCCGGCCACGTTTTTATTAAGAAGCCATGTTGACTACTAGACCACTGATTTCATGTTGGGTGGGAACTTTGACCCGTCCTGGAAGTCCCGGTCGCTGGGTTATCGATTGGAATCAACAGGCAGTTACTGTGTTTACTATCGAGACGATCGGGCACCCTGGTCATTACTCATGAGCGAAACTGACTGAGAGTTTGCATACGGTAATTTAGCCGTGCCAAATGTGATGTCAGTGGTCAACAACACGTTTGCCTGAGGAAATCAATTACTAGAGTTCTGGTGCCGGCCGTGGCAAGGATGTGCACTACTGATGAGTTCTAACAAGAACGGAACTCGAGTCTGGTGCTTCTTTTCGAAAGGGACTGACTGCAAAGCCTGAATGAGTGCGACAGCTACAGCCAGTTGTGGCTTGGATTCAACTTGAAATGCATGTCTTCGTAGAATAAAAGATGCCCAATAACTTGAAATGCTCCTTTGGGATGATTGGACTTGTCCTCCATTTCATAGTTGAGATGAGTGTTGTGTGCGCATCGGCAAGAACAGCCAACATTCTTTTCGGTTTGGACGTTACGCAAAGAAAGGCTAACGCTCGAATTGGTACAGAACGCTCTACTCCCAGTTACGGTGGGTAAGACGTAAGGGTGGAACATCCCACAACTTTTCTCCTAGGGATAAAAAGTTCTTTGCTCAATCCAAGGGTTAACTTTGGTTTTTGGTCACAGCACTCTTAGGTCTCAGGTACAGACGAAAACGGTTAGAACGTTATCGATAAGGCAATAAATAGCACAAATTTAATGGTGCGTGCTTGCGACCGTTTCACACCTCCAGATAAATCTACTCTGATCTACGCCAATTCCCCCAATGAAGATCAGGTTCTAGATTAACACAATGAACAAGAGGGGATAGCGTCTGCTCTATACGAATCATGCGGATATCATCATTCTAGGTGTAGCACAACTAAGTGTTTGAAACAGATGGGAACGAAATTTCTTTGAATATCCCACATATTTGAAGTTGAACATCACTCAGGTTTGATCGCCGCCTTCGCATTCAGATGCAATTTCCAGCCTATTTTGAAGAGAAGCACCAGACTCGAGTTTCATTCACACTAGATCTCGTCAGTGGTGTGCATCCTTACCACGGGCTCGACTAGAACTGTTTACGCATTCATGACACAAACGTGCTGACCACTGTGCCATTGGCCCCACATTAGGCACGACCGAATTATCACAACTGAACGGTCGATTACATTCGCTTGTGAGTAACGATCACGTTGCCGATCGTCTTCAACTTACATAATTCTGACAAAGGTTTGTGTGTTTGGGGTGGTGGTGGTTGTTTCGTGCAAATCAAATAGCCCAATAGGCTATAAGAAGCACGAGTTACTTCCATCGCCGTTCACGATGCGTGGTAAAGGTGTTTTCAAATAACCTTTGACCCCATTCACCCTCGAACCGGACAACGGGTCATACGCTCAGTGAACCCATCCCTGTTTTTACGATCACGACAAAGGCATTATCACAAGTGAACACTATCAGCATGTCAAGACTAGTCGATATTTTAATGCACGATAAACAGCTGTCGTGATGTTTGGGCCCCTTACACACACCTTTGCTCATCCACAAACGAAAGGATCGAACAATGCCGCGGGTTCACGGCCTGGTGATTTTAAGCGTCTATGCATGTCATAGGACGCCGTATTTCACCCAAACGTGACAGATATAGGTCGAATCTTGGTCAAGACCAAAGGCTATACACTGTGAGTGAATGCATAGCAGATGTAGAAATTATGTCTGTTAGATCCAAGCCACATCCGGATGTTGACTGTGAGCTCAAGAGTTGCAAGGCAATCCAAGCACTACTCACGTGATATGACTGAATTAGAATAGACATATGTCCTGGACTACTAATGAGTAGTTTGTTAGGTTTAGCTATTTGGATAAGACCCAACTATGAAATATTACAGCCTCGGCTGGATTCGAACCCTATGGGACAGTTGGGACGGATGGGTAACAGAGTGGTTTCGTAGCTCGTAGAGTACTTGCAGCTTTTGAGCATGCTGGTTCTGTCACTGATCCGAATCCAGCCGAAGCCCTGATTTTTTACAGTTTGGCTTCCCCTGAATGTACTGGAAATTGATTCGACACCCAACATTGACTACCATAACAGGACTTTCATTTGCTGTAACAAAGAATGCCTTGTTGTATTAAATATTGATTCAGGATGCAAAGGGAACTGTGGTACAACGAATTTTTCTACGAATGCCACATAGACTAACCCGTACTGGAGACTGGACAGATTGCAGTAGGTGATACACAATCAGTGTACATTATTCGACGATGGGAGGACATTAAAGATCGCACCCCAGGCTAATGTTATTCAAAGAAGTGTTCATTCAGTGTTGGGGGTAAATGTATGGTCATCGACTGTTCTTCGTGAACCTTCTGGCCCGAGACATCACCTGAGACAGTGGTTGTTGTCCTCTACCGCTTAACAAGGTGTTTACCAATTAGCTGTACCATAAGCGACAATCACAGCTTAGTCACTATTCTGAGGATGGTAACTTGATCAATTGGGTTACCGTAACTTCTAGTCAACTGTTGCCAGTAGTGCACAGATTCGAACAGGTTTAGCATATGTTGCGGACTTGGCTATCGGATGTAGAAAATCGGAACAACAGTGGTCTAAGTTGCACCAAGCGATTGCAGTTTATTAGAAAAGCATTCCCCTTTTATACAGTGAACTAACGGTATTTACATTAATGATTGCTATTGGGCAACAATCGCGTTACGTTTTGATTGGCCTGTTCGGTGTTATGTTCCATTATATCGGTTTGAGCAATTCAGTTGTTGAAATCCGACAAGGATTCAAGTGACTTGTTTTAATCACCATCTCTTACAACTGCTAACCTTAGGCTGTTACATATCTAACGCCCACGGTTCGGCCTGTGGCAACTTACGCGTGAGTTCTCAGTGGCCGAACATTTGCTAATCGGGAATCCGTTCCACTTCAATCGCAATCAGTTTCTTCAGGTGGACGCTAGAGGACGACTGCTGTATAGGGAATATCCAAGAGATCATTGGGGAGTTCAGGTATATTTGTCGTCTTCAGTCTTCAACGGACTAGTGGTCTTTATTCACCAGGCTGACCTCCTGAATCCCGAGTTCGTACATTTGAAGTACCTTATTTTGTGGACGTGTGCTCAACACCGACGTTGTTAACGCATGCAGCAGACACCGGACTTCCCTTTGTAAGCTCTTACAAGACCCAACCTAGTTGGGTTTTAATTACATATAGTCGACCTTTATTTTCAATGTCCTCATCCGTTACTCGGTGTGACTGAAGAGCATAGTTCACAGGGAGACGAATTTCCTCCGAGCAATCATGGCCATATCGGAATATAACATAACAGCCAGTGGGTTTTGTCTCTCTATATTGGCAGCTGTGTACAACCTCAGGAGGATTTTCCCATCGTCTGATATCTCACTAGTACGGTACAACTCGGAGTTGTGTATAAAACAGAAACTATCTCCTGAAGAACTGTTAACATCTCGATTACAATGGGGACAATGTCAACACCTTTTTGATTGTCACATGAGGTTCTGACATTTTTCATAGAGGTGGCAAGCGAACGGAAGAACAGATACCAAACAGGAAGTACATTTTCGGTCTTCCATATGGGACGGAGTAATGTGATCAATTCAGGCAACAACCTCTCATCATCATAATTTTTGAAAAAGGCTACATGAAGAAGGTCTGAATCTACGGCTCTATTTCGTTTTAATAACTCACAATTCAAGGCCACAGAAGTTCGTCCGGGTTGTCATAAGGCCATACAGTCTCCATGATTTACACATGAATGGGCCGATCCATGCCGTTTGAACTGTTCCCTAAGGTGTTCAGCTAATCTGTCATGTCGATGAGACAAGTTGTAAGCACATAGGTCATCGTTTTCCCACACAATCTCACTAACATTTTATCGATAGTCAATGCAACCGCGAAACCAGAAAGTCGTCACCCAGCTATTCCCCGACAAAATGTCCTTTTCTTCTCTTTGACAGTGTCGGGAAAGCGTGACGCACACTTGTTACACGGAATTTGGATAAATCTGACTTTCAGCTCACTGCAATCTTTATCGTATTCGGAACCAGGAGGGATTAATCAAGGATTGCGTATAAGATTTGCTGACTCATCAAAAATCCGGTTCTCACGTATTTCCGATGCCCAATTTCCAACATACCTGTTCACAGGAATTTTATATAGCTTATGATATTCCCATAGGTTAGATCATCTCATTGTTGTGGTTTGAAATACCTACCTGTTTACTTACCCTTTGGTGGGTGGTTCTTTAACCACCGTCGCTCAGGAGATAAGTCTGACGACGCACAAGTAACGGTTAGTGAAAAATTCTGTTACGTCTTCCACAGAGTCAGGTCGAGTCAGCTCGGTAAAGTGTTTTGTGAGCCTCGAGAGGTGAACACTCAACTGTTCCACTTACGAACATCTTCAGTAAATGGAAGATATTTGAATAAGTATGCGTAGGTCACACAATTGCTAGTACATCCGTGAAACTCAAGGACAGTTTAAGAATTTCAGCCGGTGTCATTGGCAATTGTGAAAAATATCTATTGATTTAGTTTTAAGATTAATTCAGGAATAAGAAGGTTGGGTTTGTGAAGACAGTGAGCTAACTAATGAGACATAACGGAAGATTAATAAGATTGGATGAGTGCATACAAGTGTTTGTACAAGAGTCTAATGGACACATGTGAAAACATCTCGAATACACGGAATGGGTTGTGTTCGATAACATTTTTGTTGACAATTGTTCGCTAGTTGTGAAATAATGAGAAACAATAAAGTCAGCCAGTTCTTTACAGGAAATGCCATTGCAACAGGACAGATGTGTTTAGGGCTGTGGCAAAATGTTCAGCCTTTTGACAACAAACCGAGGAATACAGCAGGTGAACAAGATATTCAGTGAGGAGGAAGAATACGCTTTAATAAATTGATTAACCAAGTGGTGGGTAATGGGGACAGAGGTCAAGCGCCGAGCATAAAACGGAAGTCCCCGGACTTTGATGACATGGTGTGGTCATGTTATGCTGTTACGCCAAGTAATCCTTAGCTATATCACAGAAAGTGATCGAGACGAAGTTTCACTATTTACGCGAAAGGAAGAGCGTGCATTAGAAAGTTCCCCACGCTGATTTCTCTTCGTCGGCTAAAACAGAATGTCAACACATATTTTAAGGGACGAACTGAGAGACTGTGATCGACGTGCTAGCTCGGACAAACTGTCGAACCGAGTGGAAGACGAAAATTTTGTTGGGTACCTCTTGTTCAATACCACATCATCTGCATATCTGATTACAAATGTGTGGTTGTCTGTTGGAAAGAGAGAATGAAAGTAAGGGAGGGGGTTGCCAGTGATGAATGGCGATGAGACTTGATCACCTAATTGAGTAAATTGGCTACCGTTTGCAAATCATTCGCGTAAAACCGCGATATTTGAAGTCTGAATTTCCGGTTCTTCGGAAATTTGGAGTAGCATCACTGCATCAAAATTTCCCAAAGCATCGTTGTATTCCAGGAAACATATTTGGATGGCCCGTGTTTTTTCCACCAGGTGATAACGGAATGGAGTGAACTAGTTAAGCGAGAGCATCCAAGGTAGGACTTGAGCAACGATAGGTAAACTGACTACAATCGATGATGTTCACCTGAGCTTCCATTCCAGTAAGAGCGAGTTGTTCAAAAACTTTCAGTGCTACAGATGTACATGAAATCGAACGGAATTTGGTCACTCCTTTTTTTAGGAGTTGGTATTGTACGTGTCCTCCTCCCATGGTCAACATTTATGCATTGTGCGAAACACTGAGTGAATTACTCAGCACTAGGCTGGCATAGAATCGTCACACATACCTTAAGAACGACCGATCATAAACCTTCAGGTCCAACCGCACAAATTCTTTGAACACAACTGAGCTCTCACGTGGAGCAGGAGAATCAATGGGAAACGAAAATTCCATAGAAAGTGAGGGGGAGTTACTCGTCATCTTGTTAAAATCACGGTTGAAATCTTTCATGACAGCCACCAGTGTCTTGACAGCATTGTTCAATCTATTCAACTCTTTCATGATCTGCCAGATCATGTGACATCTTTTGTCACCTAATATTATACTGGCCTATGCAGAATCCAAACAATTTAACTAACACCTGATGAACGCTCAGATGCAGTTGACACATGAATAATCCATTGAGTCACAAGCCTTTTCTCCTTTCAGAATCTTTTGAGGCATGACGAGGGAATTCTGTCAAAATGAAATAGAGTAGTTTCCAGGGGACAAAAATCTGAAAGCAGAAATTTGCTAGTCAGTCATGACCAAACAAGCTAAAATCTGATTAGGCTATCGTTTCTCCAAGCCTATTATGGTTATCGGCAATAGTCTGCCGAAGTCTGATTTTGCGACCTCTGTAATGAGTAAAGAGCTTGTGGCATGCCTCATTGTAGACCATGGGAGAGAGCTTCACGACAGATTGGTCAGATGTACCAACTGGGGGGCGCCTGTGGACTGCGAACGGTTACGTGTTATTAAAGAGAGCTCATTTCAGATGTGCTTCCAGACTTGTAGGGAAGATCACAATGTTGTGCGGGTTTAGCGTAGTTAGAAGGTTGGTATCAAATTGGTTGAAATCACCGTGAACAGTACATAATGACGCGTTCAGAACATCCAAGAATGTTATTGAAAAGCCGTCAACAAACTTGTTCATTACAATGACAAGACAGCAAGAAGACAAGTAGGGATTACGTGCCACTTGGAAATTGGGGTTTATACTCAATAGTCAGGCAGCTCGCATAAACACTCGAATAAGTAAGCGGAACTCGCACAGAGGCAAACCCCGAGTAACAACACTTTCACCATATCTTCTGTAACATACATGATCGCATACAAGTTGAACTGTCCACGAAGTTGAGTGATAGTGTTCGTTTTGGGCGTATGATTGAGTAAGAAATGGATATGGAGGTGAATGTATTACGGTCATGTTAAGCATTCCGATGTTTTCCGTACGCGAAAGACAGCATTATCACAATTATGAAAGTAGTTCTGTTGTATACCGATTGGATCGTGTTCACTGTTTAAACAACTCAACACAGACAGTAGTAGTAGTAGTAGTAGTAGTAGTAGTAGTAGTAGTAGTAGTAGTAGTAGTAGTAGTAGTAGTAGTAGTAGTAGTAGTAGTAGTAGTAGTAGTAGTAGTAGTAGTAGTAGTAGTAGTAGTAGTAGTAGTAGTAGTAGTAGTAGTAGTAGTAGTAGTAGTAGTAGTAGTAGTAGTAGTAGTAGTAGTAGTAGTAGTAGTAGTAGTAGTAGTAGTAGTAGTAGTAGTAGTAGTAGTAGTAGTAGTAGTAGTAGTAGTAGTAGTAGTAGTAGTAGTAGTAGTAGTAGTAGTAGTAGTAGTAGTAGTAGTAGTAGTAGTAGTAGTAGTAGTAGTAGTAGTAGTAGTAGTAGTAGTAGTAGTAGTAGTAGTAGTAGTAGTAGTAGTAGTAGTAGTAGTAGTAGTAGTAGTAGTAGTAGTAGTAGTAGTAGTAGTAGTAGTAGTAGTAGTAGTAGTAGTAGTAGTAGTAGTAGTAGTAGTAGTAGTAGTAGTAGTAGTAGTAGTAGTAGTAGTAGTAGTAGTAGTAGTAGTAGTAGTAGTAGTAGTAGTAGTAGTAGTAGTAGTAGTAGTAGTAGTAGTAGTAGTAGTAGTAGTAGTAGTAGTAGTAGTAGTAGTAGTAGTAGTAGTAGTAGTAGTAGTAGTAGTAGTAGTAGTAGTAGTAGTAGTAGTAGTAGTAGTAGTAGTAGTAGTAGTAGTAGTAGTAGTAGTAGTAGTAGTAGTAGTAGTAGTAGTAGTAGTAGTAGTAGTAGTAGTAGTAGTAGTAGTAGTAGTAGTAGTAGTAGTAGTAGTAGTAGTAGTAGTAGTAGTAGTAGTAGTAGTAGTAGTAGTAGTAGTAGTAGTAGTAGTAGTAGTAGTAGTAGTAGTAGTAGTAGTAGTAGTAGTAGTAGTAGTAGTAGTAGTAGTAGTAGTAGTAGTAGTAGTAGTAGTAGTAGTAGTAGTAGTAGTAGTAGTAGTAGTAGTAGTAGTAGTAGTAGTAGTAGTAGTAGTAGTAGTAGTAGTAGTAGTAGTAGTAGTAGTAGTAGTAGTAGTAGTAGTAGTAGTAGTAGTAGTAGTAGTAGTAGTAGTAGTAGTAGTAGTAGTAGTAGTAGTAGTAGTAGTAGCCCTATGATCCGTCTGATTGTTCTATTTTGATTTGTCTGATATCAGTGTACCTGAAAGAGTCGACGTCTTAGCCGACATAATTCTCCAAAGCAACATAACACAAACTTGACGACTGCAGCTTGTTTCATGTTTATATGGAGACACAAGTAGCACAGATTCATGTCAGAAGACATCATTAGGGTGAGACAACAGCATGCGTACAAATCGGTCACTTGTGTTCAACTTTTTGATGTCCGATCTCGTAAACATTGGACAGCCATCCAAGAAATCTCGATCACAATAGCAAGTATACCTCATAGGCCAGCTCTATCATGAAATAAACTGCATCATAGTGTTTTTTCCGAAGGAGCTGACCAAAAAGTCTATGAGGATGTGACAGCAGCAATCATTCGTGAGTGGCGTTCACTTCATATTGACCAAAAAGTCCCTCTGCCGCTTACTAGTAATCAAAATTTAGGCTGTTGTCTTCCCTCAGCTACATTATTCACCTAGTGTCGTCGGCTGGATGACCTGAACCAGTGGTAGATCATTCTACTGCATTCATCTAGTGTTGAGTAGAATAAGTGTAAACATTCAGCCTGGTCATCACGATCTATTACAGTGGCCCAAAATGGTTCTTATCGAACTAACTTGTACCTACTATCTTGTCACATGTGACTCCCCTTTTCTCCACTGGCACTATCGAAGTTTAGTCTTTTCAAATGGCGAACGGTTTTCAAGGGTTATTGTACCATGCCCTATACACACTCGATTTGATTTTTAACGCCCTTTCAACCAAACAGGGGACAACACAACCCTTAGCGCGCGATGAGCTAAATAACGTCCGTGCAGTGAGTAGATAGATAGACAGACAGACAGATAGACAGAGGGACAGGGAGGAAAAGTAGCAGATAACCACAGAAGAAGATTGACTCTTCTGTGGCAAACAAGCCACACACACACACACACACACGGTGGTGACGTCATCTGTGGTCAACTCTTTTGGATAGGTGTTACTGATGAACTCCAATACGAACGAAACTTGAGTCTAGTGCTTCGTTTCGAAGTGGGCTGGCTGAAAAGCTTATCTGAAGGAGATGGCTGCAGTCAGGTGTGGGTGGTGTGCGATCTGAAAGCGACTCTCTCTCTAGTTGGGTTGTCACAGCAACTGACGCGTGTTACTGATGTAGGCTGTGCGTGGGTGGATGGAGAACAGCTTACAAGTAGTACGATCAAAACAGCTGCAGAACAGAACAAACAACCGGGACACTTCTCACCCTGACTGATTGGAAATCGAACATTTTCGCTACGATGAACACCAGACAATGATAACAAGAGACATTTAATTCATGCGTGACGTCTGACTTTCACAATCGATACCCCTATCTGGTCAATCTCGGAGTTGGGATAGAAAGACAAAATTTTCGATACCGCTTGTGGACAATGTGCCACACTTATCTAACGATTGTCTAGGCAATTGTAGGCAACTTCGCTCAACTTGACCCTATTCAGTTTAGGTGGATTTCATTGATCGCGAGTTGACAACCGTTCAAAAGGCATCTGTGTGTTAGCTGTTTGAACGTTGCACCTATTGTCGTGCAGAAATTAGACCAAATTATTTTCCGAAAGTTTATAGTTGCTCAACTTGCACAGAAAATACATGAACATTTAATCAAGAAAGAAGGCGGGGTGGGATTTTTTTCAACACATTCTGTTGTAATGGGAGGGAATGCAAAACGTGGCGAAACCTGTGTAGGTTTAAGCCTAATGGTGCACTATCGGGTGCATTGTGTGTTTAATACGTTTGCTCAGGGATCATGTGTATTTGCACGGGACAATTAGAAATGAACCACGACTTCACACTTTGACTCCACGTAAAAAATCCTGAGAGATCTTTCAATAACTCGAGATGTATGTAGAGTAACTGGAAAAACAATTAGTAATGTTGGGGAAAAGAGAATACAATGTATAAGTTGAACGATGTAAAGGGTTTATTAGATTGTTGTACTCGATATACATTCATTTGAATCCTATATCAATACAAATGACCTCACACACTTTGAGCAACCAACTACACTGACAGATAACGAACAAGTGACCATAGCCAATATTGCTGAAAATATCCCTTTTCGGTTATTCAA
Organism: Paragonimus westermani; assembly: GCA_008508345.1. Taxonomy (NCBI): domain Eukaryota; kingdom Metazoa; phylum Platyhelminthes; class Trematoda; order Plagiorchiida; family Troglotrematidae; genus Paragonimus; species Paragonimus westermani. The sequence continues at coordinate 176,527 of QNGE01000377.1, forward strand.
GTAACAAGTCCGTGTGAGTGCTCCGTACGTACACAGGTGTTTATGGCAGATGAATAACTGTTTAGCACAATCCTAGAACCTTAAGTGGTTTGCGTTCATTTCGAAGTGTAATAATTACCTGTCTTGCCAGTCAGTTTGATAGTGACGGTCATGATGTTTGAGTTATCGTTTGTAGGTCAGCCACAGACTATCGGTCGATTTCAGCCGGTGAGAAAAGGAAACGTAACAGCTAAGGAAGGAAATTTACCTACCTTTTTGCAACTCCGGTGACCGCGACCTTGTAGTTCAATGGATAGGTATCTGGACTACTCTCTGATTGTTATTCACGGCTCATAGTTTCGAGTCCTTGGATTGAGTGGTACCAGTGAACCATAACAGTTTCCTTTAGGGTCGTGGTGGACGCCTGTATGATTGTAAGCCAGCCACAGCCGACTAGTCGACCTCATCGTATGGTCAAAGGGGGCACAACAGCTAAGGAGAATGCTTGACTGTTTGTTAACCCCTTCTCAGCAGCTGTTATACGAATTCTCAACAAGTTGTTTCAGACTATGTTGAGCTAGTTCATTTGATTTGATGCTACCTTCCTCACCACGACAGTGTGACTTTCCTACCCGTTTGAAAGCATACTTCGACTTAGTTCGCCTTAGCTTACTTGCTGTCTACAGTGGTTTCCCGCTTGATAACTTTGACCGTTCCGTCGTAAAACTTGTATGGTACCCAATAAGACGTCATGCATTCTTTACTCAGTTTGAAGGTCGCATAGTTAGACCTCGTCATTATTCTCCAGAGAACTGCGTTAGCATATGTATCGGAAATGGCATCTTCATATAATCTACGCTTGTGTTTTCACGATGATCCATCTGTCATCAATAGTCCATTGGTCGTTTCTTGGGCAACACTATGTTCATGCTTGCCACTGTTCTCTCTCGTGTTTCAAGAGATTACACAAGGAGAAAGAATAAGTTCAAAAGATACAACTTCACACATTAATGAAATGCACTACAAATGTACCAGGTGTGAATTAAATCATTTAAATTCAGTGGATACGCACATGTTACTGGGTTATAAATGCTCCCGAAAGGAGTGGCAGATCATATAGGGGCTGAATGGGCTAAAGTCTTACACAACGACAGTAGTTACGGATGTTGAAGACCTTAATCGTAATTTAATCAGGACAACAAACAGTTAGTTAAGAAATCTCACAAGCTTGTCTTTCCTGGCGATGCATCTGCCTCCATTCTACCGTAGTTCAGCACAGCAACCGGACCTGATGGTTTATCCCCTTTTGTACTTAAGAAGTTTAGGGGGTTCAAGTTAACTTCTAGTTGAACTACTCAACCAACATTCAACAAAACCCGAAATTAGTGACCGCTGGAGGACGCCACACATCATACCAATTCCCGAAAAAGGAATTTTACCTAGTCGAAAGGCTAGTCAAGTGGATATCAAATTCAGTCACTTTACCTATCTTCACTGGTTCAGCCCATGATGTTCACTTTTGCGTCGTTCGTTTCATCCCGTGATCGCTTAGTGGGATGCCTACAGTTGGTCACATAGATTCCTTAGACTAAATCGATGCGTTTCGCAGTATTAGCTGAGAAGCGCTACTCCAAATTCTCATGGAATCTGTCACTCAGTCCCTAGGCAACCATTTCACTGGCTGTAATTAGTTTTCCCACTTCACTCGTCACTCATTATTGGCTCTGAGATTCTACAGGGTGCCCTCGTATTCACGCTCTTATTCTAGCATTATGTAACATCCATACAAATCCATGATCTCACTTTCGATTACATATACAGATGATGTGATGTTAGTAACCCTACTACACTTCTTGTCCGCCTTATTTCAGGTCTGTCACAGTTCCCCCAGTCTGTCTCATACCGTGTTCAGATAAGTCAATGTAATTTCCATTTAGGAAGGACAATGGATGTGAGGAATCCCCGGCTGAACTTCTTTTTGTTAAATGTCTGGGGGTCAAATTGAGTAACACTGAACCATGACCACTTAGTGACCATGTTGCTAACATCAAAATCCCAAAAGCCACGTCTTTACCTCCAACCTTAAAAGTTTCTCTACATTCTGCATCGTTTGAACGGTCGACTTGTCAACAAGTGTGTCGCTCCAATGGACATATTGTTCACATGTTGTTTTCCATGGTTTGTTGTCAAGGTACCTTGTACTGGTTGTTACCTGACCCTTTCTGCTACCTTGGCGTGGTGGTCAGGGTTGCGTGCTGTTTTGATCCTGAGGGCTGTGCTGACTGTGACTTCGGTCCTTGCGGGTTCAACCTTGTCAGATTGGCCGAAGGGGAGCAGCCAGACAAAAAGCAGATGCGTGAGTG
>QNGE01000377.1:179724-206910 GCA_008508345.1 Paragonimus westermani
AAAAGAAGCACTAGACTCGAGTTTCACTCCCATTAGAGCTCGTCAGTAGTGCGTATCCTTGCCATGGCCGGGATTTGAACTTGAAAATATACCGAACTCCCGACTACTCATCAGTAATGTATTTGTGGTTCTGAGAAACTCCCAAGTGCTCAGTCTACTGGTGTACCTCAACAGCCAGCTGATAATGCCCCTAAACTTCCCGTACAAAATAAACTGATTATCGCCTGTTACATTGATACCGGGCATCCAGTGCAACAGTTACCGACTAATTCAGTGTTCACCATCGTTCAACAAACGTTCCATTTGTGTGGCGACTACGTGAACATTCCCCTTTACAAAAACCCTACTGACTGGAGAGAACTAACGGAACACGTTGATGAAATTGCTTCGTAATATTAATATAGCTAAATCCCTTTTTTTCGCGGTAATCCACATGTATATTTCCAACACTTTTCTCTTGAGCTGTGTGGTGTAAACAAAGAGTTACTGACATATCAGTTATTCCCAAACAGTTCGTATGGTGACGTTTACTTCTTGATATGAAGTGAATATATCTTCATAATTTAGTATCCCGGTCCACTGGTGAGCTAGACAGAATCAACGAGTGAGTGGCAGACACATGGCGTACAGGGCTGTCACACTTTAAAAAAATTATTGACAAGTATGTACTGAGGTTCGTTGCCTGCTCTGAACGCTCCGAAGTTTGAATCGATGGGATAAACATAGGACCATGGTTGGAGTGACGTTCAGTTTTACATCAACGTAGTGGTCAGCAGCGCCTAGGTATAATCGGAAACGAAACAGTCTTTCGGGTGATCTATCATATGATGGTGAGGATGGTGGCGGTAGCTGTCTACAGAGCAATGGTTGGGTACATTTTGGACTGGCACCCGCCAAAAGTTCTATGGAGTTATGTGCTGTGACATGACACATCTTGTCTGCCAGATAGAAACTAAAAACCATCCACGATTGTTGTCGAGTTTTCGTGGTCACACATAACAGTTTTCGAAAAGAAACACTGAATTCAACACTCACTGTTGTTAGAACTCGTCATCGTCGGGACTAGAGCTCAGGCAATGCTTTCATGAGGCAACTATGTTCCCCCACTACATCACCGATCTCACACTAGGCACGACTGATAAATTGGCACATGTAATCTCTCAGCCACATTCGCTTGTGAGTAATGACCAGGTTGTTCGATTGTCTTGATAAGAAGTACTCTAGCTGTCCTGTTGATTCCGGTCGATAACCCCGCAGATGTGACTTCTGATTCGGGTCACAATCTCCGACTTTATTAAAATTTCAGAGCATTAGCTTAGTTTAATGGTGAGACAAGATACCTGTTTAATATATGCACTTGACATTGGTTTTTAGTATCTTCGTCTGGTTGCATTTTGCACGAGGAGTATTTGAACCTAGAGTGAGCGGAACAGATAACATGTTTCGTTCGATCGTTTCAGTAGTCACTATTAGAAGTTGAATGTGCACTGGTAGTGTTTCGGTTCACAAGTAACTGGCAGATTTCCATAAACTGAGTACTACTCTACAATGAACATACACACAAAATAGCAATACGTAACAATCGCTGACACCGAGTACGTGCCGTGATATTTCTAACGAAAAATTAACGTGAATTACCCAAGCTCGAAGTGGTTATCATACAGGTGAGATTATTGTAATGCAACAACCGGTTGCCTTGGAGTTCGGATGCAATTGCCAGGGGGGATGAGAGAGCAGAAACGAAGATACACGGTAAGGAAGGTTGCACTTCCGTCATACAGTTGAAAGGTAGTAGATGGTTACAATTTACATGACAGACATAGAAATACTGCTCTACAGAAAACAACCAGTAAGACTTCCGGTCTTTATAGAACTCTCCTGTAGAGCGTTAGAGGAGTGAGATTGCTAGGCGAGAAGAAGAAATAAAATGTCTACGAAAACTTTTTGTCTGTTTGACGGTTTGACCTGAACAACTGTCAGAGATGGGCTTGGGAATCAGATTGACTAGTGTACATGGGCCAAGTGGACGGTTAGTTAGTAGTGGAAAGATCGGAAAACAAAGAATCGATAGGATCCGCATGAGCAATATTCGGTCGGTCTATACTGATGTGTTGTGAGTATTATTAGAGTGAGAATCAAAAGTTTGTGCAAACGTTTAACCATACAAAACGGTCTGGTGTGTGGTTGCTGAACAAGAGCCCTAACTACGTCTATACTGAAGTCCAGAGTCGCATGGCCCTGCTTTGGTTTAATGCTTAATCAGGCAGGTGGTGGTTGGATTTTTCCCACTGAATGTCGCACTCACTGAACAAAATTACTTATGTTAAGATTAGTTCAACTGACGTTCGTCTGGTGATGCATTTCATTGTGTAAGTATAGGGTTGTACTGGAAACTAATTCCGCGATCGTACAAACGATGCCTTCATTGCTAGTCGACCGAACTTCCAGTAACGCAAGGGTAAGTGATCGGCTCACCACTTCATTAGGCTTTCCAAACAACCATTCGAGCACTAGTCAGGATCATTTGCAGCCCTACTAAACGTGGCTAAGCGTATGTACATGGCAATTTGGCTGCATCTAATATGAAGTCAGTAGCAAAGGATTCAAGAAATTTGCCTCACGAAAGCGTGGCGGAGTTCTAGTTTCGCCCATGACAATGAAATGCACTAGTGATTAGTAATCCTTTTCGAAAAGAATTGACAGAAACGTTTTTTGGAATACGGAAACTGTAATCGGTTATGCGTAATGTTCAGTTTATATTAACAAAAAACTTTGCCACTTATCAGCAAGGATTGTGTGTTGGTTTTAATGTGATCGATTTCTAGCAGGTGACCACAGTCTCAGAATGGCGTGAATTAAAACTGTGCAGTTCTGTCAGTAGTTACCCTTGTTTGAACACGGTAATGGAAGGTTCACCGTTCTACGTACGTTCGTGTGATCAATTCCATATTCGACCGAGGAAGGGACTTTAAGATATGCTGTCCAGTTGAACTACCTACACACGTCAGTAACATGATGCTAAACATTTGGAGACAGCGATGTAAACATTAGTGAGAACGTGAGTGAAACTGCATCGGGATTAACAAAAGTGCTGTGTACTGTGGTTGGGTATAGATTGATTTTGCTACGTTAACATTTCATGCATGTTCTTGCCCATTTTTCAATTATCCCGTTAGTATTCATCCAGATGAAACGGTCTGCAGGCAGTTTGATGCTGGTCTAAATGCTATGATGTGACTGACTGAGTATTGTCGAAAACAACTTACGAAATTTATGGAGACAAACTGATGTAGTCTGATGGTCGTGGTTTCACGAACGATCAAGCCTCAGTAGTTAACCAGCGATGGTTCTCGAGGCATTATGGAAGATGTGCGGATCCGTTGTAATTTTGAGTATGCGCCTACTCTGTTACATTCGGGTTGAAACACTGAAAGCAATTCGTGACAAGGCTCCGGTGACCAAGCTCTTGCGGTTATGCTCATCATTTGTAACTTGCGAAATGCGGTCTAAGTGTCTAGCTGCTCTCAACGCGCCTTGACATTAATGGCCAAATTTGGTGGCTTTGCAGTCAGTTTATCCAGACGAAGTCACACACCTTTCCAAGAGAGCTGAGAAATTTTTCGTATGAAAACAGGTTGCCAGCACCTCTTGCTCAAGTGTGCTCCACTTCGTCTGTGCAAACTAGAACTCGCAGGTTGAATTTCTACAGTCATTTTCAGCTAAAGGAACGCTACCAGAGCTGGCTGGATTACACCGGTCGTCAACCTTCAGTCATCTGGGATAACGTGTTTTTTACAGCGAGGAAGATCGCTTGGTCTGTATTGATAGAACGAATTGTGGCTTTACATATTATTAATGGGTTTCAATAGATTTGAAAAGAGCTCAGTGAAGCAACAGTGGTGCTCTGAACATTCACGGAAGTTGCCCCTGGGAATGTAACAATGAGTACTCTAGGGTCGACAACATTTTCTTCTTAAGAGGGGTGGGACACAGTTGGTGTTGGTGCAGTCTCACCGAAAATTCATGGTATTCACACCAAGAACTCAATTTGTTGGGTTGAATGTTACGCCGTGTTGAACAAAGCGTTCAAAAACTGCTTAGATGTGTATGAGGTGTTATAGCATTGTGGTGAAAATCTACTCGTTTCACAGTTTATCCAAACCCCGACACAACAGAAGATCTGACAAATGACCAATCCAAATGTAGCGTTAAATATACAACCTAAGGAGTCGACGAACGGTCTCAATGTTGTGCCTTCCGGTATTTGTCAATTTGCATGCTCCGTATTGCACTAATTAGCATACAGTTTGCTACTATGCATGTGCTAATACTCTCAACCAATGACGGACGGTAGTTCCCCTAATACTGTTGTACATCCACAAGTTCGGCTTCGCAACTCATGAAGAACAACTGCTTATTGCTATCAGTACCAGGTCTTCTCCTTATTACATGCGTGGGGGGTTTCAATTCGAGTACGATTTCTAGGGCTATTCGAAGTCCCTAATTCCAAGTATCACAAGAGTATTCCCGGTCTTCATGAGGGCGCCATAGATTAAGGCAATATCATTTTCAAGACGACGAAGAACATGAAACTGTGAACATGCACATAATGTCATACAACTCCAAAGAGGATGATGATAATGTGATTCATATTACTTTCTACGTCAATGGGATTTGGTTGTAGACCCAAAGCAAGTTAAGTTGCAACAAAATAATCTTGCCTTGTGGTCCGACAGAGGAATCATTAATGTGAACACATAGTTACTTGTAGAAGATAGTGACATTGATCAGCGAACGATGACCGTCATGTGGATGCCAGTAACTCGATGGTTTCCAGGTACCGTATGCACAGGCAGGTCGGATAATGCCAAGTGTCAGAAGGTTCTGGAACTTTGGTGACGCTGTGTTTCACTAATAGTAACCGTTGGGGGTGTGCGACCGTAACTGGTCCTTTGGTACTAATGCGATGGAAAACGTAGTGTTACATTCACGAAGACCAGTATGACAGATTAGCTATTTGCGGGAACTGTAGAAGCAACTTTATGAACCCATTATCTGGTAAGGTCAAACTTGACCCGGTTGGATTAATCGATACGGCCTTGTCATACAAGCACAAGGCGGTAGTGTCGTCCAGCGATTTCCAATTTTTCACGCTCACCATAAACCCGTGTGAGGTGAGCAACTAAACGCTGAAGACTGAATGGTGAATATCGGTGACATCCAAGAGTATGATCGTGAGATACCCGGATCGGGGGTGAGTAGTTTTTCTCTGCAGTTTCATTTAAGGGTGCAGTTTGCTACTTGCAGAGTGTACGACACCTGTTTGAAGTTGTACTTGTCGTCAACAAACGGAGTACTACAGATACCGTAGCCAGTATAAGTTAGGGATTTGAAGACAATTGAATGATCGAATCTGTAAAACAGGCACCACTTTGAGTTGCCGTCATTACTATCTGACCCCAGCGTTTCCGTGTGACGATTTGTCATCTATGAAAGACAAGAGTCTGATAAAACTTGTGAAGTAAACCCGTGGCGGTTTTTGTCAAATTCCATGAAGAATTGTCTCATTGATCGCTTGCTTACAATGTCGTATAATGGAGAAGTTATGAAAGCTTTCAGCCTCTTAAACCCACAGTGGCAAGAGGATTGTGAAGAGTTTATTCGTCAATCATCACTGTGCGTCTGACCTCTGTAAACTTTAGTAAGTCGTTTGGATCGAGTATGAGTGGGGTCGGCGACCTGAGCAGTAGCGTTTTTTGATAGATCGGCAAAGATGGACTTTCACACTGATTTATAGATGTAGCAGGAAGCACAACTACCTTTGGTCTGCGTAAACCGGAGCCCGAATCTGCGATTGTCGTGTTGGCAATGTTTATCATAGACGACGTTTTCTGTCACAGACAGGTTCTGTTCAACACCACTTGTGAATGCCACGAAATATATGGATGTAAACAACACACAACACAAATGAAAAAGATGGGTAAGCCTGTAGTAAGTTACCATGAACTTACACGGGGAAGAAAAGTGGGACTTACAAGTATATCTTGGATAAACGTGAAAACGAACACGGGAAAAACAGTAACTCTTGGCAAGCGCTCACGATATATCTCCCACATCCAGACAGGCACTTCAACCAACCGTTTTTTGAAAAAGGCACCATACTTTAAACTGGCTGTTGCTGTGCCTGTTCTTGTCACCACGGGGATTTGCACTCCAGCTCACGTGTTCCTGTAAAGATCGTGTTAATCGGTATGGCATTTAACTAACATGAGGTAGAAGTGAACTGCAAAAGGGATACAGATAGATTGGAGTTTCTTTCGTGCTACGGCTCGTCGGAAGTACGTCTCATACTGTACAAACAATATGTGTTGGTCAGTGTGCGTACAAAAACAGAATTACGACATTTAAAACCTCAGTCATATTTACTTGTAAGCACCACTCTGTTTTGTGGTTTGTTGAAGAATACAGGATGTCAGAGATTGAAACTATGTGATAGTTGAAAGGTGGAAGGGTTTCGTAATGTGTCGGTAAAGAGCCTGCTTCCTCAGCTCGCCTATTCATTTAAAAGATGAGGAGGGCTGCTTCGTGAGCCAAACTGTGTGTCCCGGCCACATAACTTGCATTTTTTACAGTCAGACTATCAAACATTTTTGAACGAACGCAATTTGCAGTCACACAATGAAGAGAATCTAATATATGACAAAGCCCGCATTAGATAAATCAAGTTGAAACTCGATCTTCTCATGGTTCCAGTTTTGAATGTGCATTCCCATAAACTAATGTAGTTTGTCAAAAAAACGGTTCTTCCAATTTTATTTAAGTATGACTTTGAAAGGCACAAGTCTCTTCTTCAAACTACACTCCGAACTATGCTATCAGTTTATTGTATTTGAAAAAAAATGGATTTCGTGTTGACATAGCATGTTGCCTGTTGCCCCGTCCATTTTTTAGGATTGGGTCATCTGTCAGACGGTGGAACCGTATCCTAGTTTGAAGCTATGGTTTTCAAAGTGTTTACGGTACTCGAGTTGATGTAATTCCCTAAATATAATTTCATTTCGGTTGCTTTCAGAAAGTTTTGATCACAGAGCCAAAAGTTTGATGAATACATCGACATGAAACCCTATTTGTCTCCGTGTTAGTGTGATGATGAAGGTTGAACGTTCGAGCCGATGAGAACTGACTGACTATTACGCATACAGATATCTCCCCCAACTGATTGTTGTTGTTAGTAGTTTAAATCCAGTGTTTTTCGTGTGATTACGAAACATGTTGCGCACTAACTCGCATTGCAACTGATTGTCTCTAGTCTTTCAATAATCACTCGGCGACTCGGTGCCCACATGCATGTACTCCGAGGTTACCACAGGTTGGCAACAACAACAAGAACAGTTGTTTACTGATGAGTAGTCGGGGATTTGGTTTGTTTTCAAGTTGACCATCACTCACAGTTGATGGCAGCCTCCGCATTCAGATAGACTTTCCAGACAGCCTCTTTCGAAAAGAAGCACCACACTCGAGTTTCGCTCTCATTAGAGCTCATCAGTAGTGCATATACTTGTCATGGCCGGGATTTGAACTCCGGCCATTCCAATCATGAGGCAACCGTGTTGACCACTGCGTCATTGACCTCACATTAGGCACGACCAAATTATCAAATGTGAACGCTCAACAACTCTGGCTTGTGAGCAATGATCAAGTTGCCCGAAGAGAAGAACAGTTGAGTTAATGCAATCCTGGCCACCAACGGAAGCAGACCAAGAAAATTCAACGAAATCCACTTCTTTGAGGGCAACTTGACGATTTCCTTTACCAAGCTTAGAAAAATAGACGCAACCCTTAGTGGGCGCTGCAACAACGTGGAACGACGGGTGAGTAACATGGTTATTGCCTAGACAACTGTGAAAATCCGAGTATCGGAGCCGTATTGGGACAGTGATTGCGTAACTGTTGATAATCACACCGTCCACGACCTTTATTCACTTTTTCTTACTCACCCTGGTTACTGTTTTCATATTTATTGCGTTGTAATTAGCCTGATGATCAAACACAGAAAACAAGTCTTGTTCGTTACTTTGTCGTTCTCATGAGTATCGCAAGTTTGTCCTTTTGGGTCTAGCAAAAATATCCCCAGAATTTGATGTCTGCGGAGGTTACAACAAACCTCGCACGAAATTTTTCGGTGACCATTCCTCTATCCGCAATATCACATATCAAGGTTTTAACCTGGTCAACACACAAGATCAGGGATGCTGTCGTGCACACTGACGTCACACAAAGGTTTCAAACAATGCACACTCAGACCGACGATATTTGACTAATGCAAGTGTCCTACATCTGTTTGCCGCATCAGGTTACGGTTATCACAACTCGCGTATTATACGAGATTAGAAGAAACGATCGGTAGGATTAGGCGGCTGTATACACACCAAACAATTTACTGAGGTTAGCTCAACAAATCGGCTGATTGAGCCAGTTTGATACTGTCGTTTACTGAACTTATACGTAGTGTTGAAGGCAGTTCGAATGCTATCTAGAGTGTGGTTCTTGAGGAGTATTCGAAAGCTGCAGCTGATATCCGAAAACGTATCACACTAACGACCTGTGGTTTGTCAAAAGAACCGATAGAATCGAAGAGTCACTGTTAACAAAAATGGTACATCTGGTCGGATGTACTCAGTTTCAGACTGACAATTTCAGCTGCACTGGCCGGTTGTACGGCGGTAATTCTCATGCAGAAATGTTCCATTCTAAACGTCTACTACTTCCTGTCCGGTTTCTTCCGGATGTTGAGGTTTGGCAGTAATTTCGACACCTTATTTTTAGTTCGTGTCATGCTACTTGCTAACATTGGTGAGTAGTATACGCTACATGCAAATCAAGCTTGAGGAGTGGGGAACCTTAAGTCACTCAAGTGTTTTGAAAGCTGCTCGAATAGGACTCCAACATGTAATGGGTGTTCTCTGGATTCTTCCTCAAGTCCACCTAGTTTGTCATGAGAACGTGACAACCGTGACTCCAATTCCTCAACAATATGGTTATTTAGATTAACAGGAGTGATGTGATTCATCCTTTCATAGCGATTTTGTGCAGAACAGAACACAGTCCGTAGACGTTTTGAGGTATCCGATTGGTGAGTCGTTCGTGAATCTGTTGTGTTGCACAAAGTTGCTGTAAGAACTTAGTTGTTGGACCACGATGTGTTAAATCAATGAGTACCTTGGTCGGATTAAAGTACACAGTTAGAAAAGTGTGTGCAAAAACCATCTGAGTTTAATTTAGTCTGTTTTATGGTGTACTTTAGTAAGTACTTTTGTGTCGAGGTCAAAGCAAACTCGGTAATCCGTTACACATTCAGTCATGAACAAACAATATGAAGTGTTACAACAGCTAGGCGAGTCCACTTATTATCACTCAACATGAACGAACACTTACGACCTCCCACAAGTGTAACGGTATTAAAAACAGAACAGTGCAAATTCTGTCAAAGGAATTAAATGTTCTGTGAAGATCATTTAACATGTAACAAGTTTTTTAAAATGAGATCCAACTGTGTAAAGTCAGGGCTTTGGCTGGATTCGAACCAGCGACAGACACGGCATGCCTCAACGCGGCAAGCGCTGTACCAGTTGAGCTACGAAGCCAGGTTGTAGTTAATGGTCCTTGTTTTTAACTGATTATCGAAATGTTTTACCATTTTTAATCGCCTTTCACTTAACCATTTAACAGACGGCGATTTCGCCAATGATCTCGAATTTCGTCCGCACTATGCATTACATACCTTGGCCACCTGGACTACTCTAGCATCCAGTCAACAGGATCAGATGGGTTCCCTGGACAAAGAGGGAAGGAAGACCTACATTTCACGGATGCATCAACGAGTTGTACTTTATCCACTTGTCTCGGCCAATCATTCCACGAAGCATGCAGAAAGCAGTGTGTACATGCTCACGTTTCAAGTGTGCTTACTGGACGCTTATTACTGGCGAAGTAATCAGAAGGGGCTAAATGACGGACAGTGACTGACAAATGAACAGGGAAGGCTAAGTTACGAAGGACACTGCTGAACAGGTTAGGTGACTGCACTCATTACCGTTATCGAAACGATCGGTGTTCTTACTGGCCTAACGAACAAGCGACTTTAGATTCAGTCAGTGTGGTGAACACTAACTAGAGCTATCCCACATGTAAGCTTGACCGGTTGAACATTTCTCCAATGATTGCAGATTAGATGTGGTCAAGCTAATATGGGTGAACATTCAACCACAATGACTTTTTAGCAGGTTTCAGTTTGTCCGATCAACCGAGGAGGGAGCACAATAGGAGTTCACTGGTTGGTCAGATTCTATCCGGTGAGGGTTTTCTTCACAATTTCTTACCAGTCGATGAAATCTAATTCGTATGCACTTAAGAATTGATCGATGTAATCGGTGTTCTCATTTGTTTGTTTGGTTACAAATTGTGGGCACCAGACTGTTTGCGTGTGCTGTAAACAGAAGGCTGTTTTTCTTTGACGTTTCAATATTCGTTAAGAAAAAAACAAGAAACACTAACTTATCGCCTTTGCTGATATGACATTTCTTCGAAACAATGAACTATACGACAGGGGGCTGGCATCGTTAGTTCCCATTAGGACAACACCGAGATCGTAGATACTCTCTTACAGAAGCCAGTTGAGAAATCTTCACAGTTCAATCAAACACTGGTCTGAAACAGAAGATCACGTTTCAGCACTGCCTAAATATGGAGATCGATCAATACACTGTGCAATAGTTTTGCCGTCCTGTTTACTCTGTCTGAATTTCAGCTCCGCTCCCGAGGTATCCATAAAAGTGTGATCGCTCACTTAGCTATTGTAGACCCTATGAACGGGTAACCAACCGTGGGGTTTTTACACGCATAAGGGCGGGGTGGCTACTGTTAATCATAGTTGGAACGAACAGAGGAACCAGGGTCCGACATGCCATCCTAGTCGCGAAGTTCAGTTGAGTCATTCGAACAAGGCTACAACGCACCGGCAAATTAGATAGGCGATATATGCTTTTCTCGATCAAATCTGGGCAGACGGGTGAACGATCGAGCTGGAATTCACTACGCGTCACCTATGTATAAATACACTGTTCAGAGTTTGGTGGCGTTGTTGGAGCCCTACTGTAGACTGGATCGGATTTATATCATTGTACATTTCGCTTTTTTTGTGAAAGCTATCGATTATCAAAACTCATGACGGTAGTAACTCTGCGCAATTTGCTTTCGAAAGTAGGTGCCAAATGCAATAAGACACAACACACTCCCGGAACCGAATCGTGCCTTCCAAACAAGTTTAACGAATAATGGTTGGAGCTAGTAGTAACAGTGATAGTGGCGATCGGCGAGCCGAACCACCTCCTTGTGGTGCCGACTGGGCAGTCTGGGTGCAAACCTTGACTGGCTAGGCGTTGAGCAACTCCACATAGAGCCAACCACTCTACCTGGTTTTTAGTGTGCTGGTTAATTCCGATCAAGAAAACGAAAGTACCGGCAGCGCCTTCGCGCGGCATCTACCAGTACACAGGATAGGCGAGCGGAATACATCTGTTCTGAATGTGACCAGATATGTAAATCGAATGCCGACCTGTCGGCGCACACTCGTATGCATCGACGCACAGATGGTGCAGAACAGGAAGTAGGTGCTCGGCCTCCTTCACTCTGTGACTGTGCCGACTGTCACCACAGATTTCTCACCAAAAGCTGTCCCAGTCAACACAGGAGGCTTGTGCATTTTGCTGAATACAACAGCGAGAGGCGCAGATGCATGAAAGCTGCCGGATCGAATTAGTCTCAGCAAGCATCACCTGCCGACGAGCTGGCCCTGTCATGTTCTACTAGACGCGAACTTCATCAACAGCTCTCGTCATATTTTCCTGGCCGCGCTCTGGAGAGTATCGGACACGTTTGTATACTGTGGATTGGCAGATACATACTGTGCTCACAGCCAATCCCACCTTTGTCTCACAGACAAATATGATATCGGATAGTGAGTCACAAGCTGCTGAACACTCCGAGTGGTTTTTCAGTTTGGCCTAAGCAACATAGCAATGAATTGTCAGCAATTGCCCGCGGCCATCACGCAGCCATTTTCGCAATGGTACAAGCAAAGTCTATGCTTAATATGTGTCCATCTCAAGCTTTTCCGTACATGTGGCGACTACTCGACCTTGCAACAGGTGTGGAAAAACAACTGTGCTGCAATCCGAACCCTGTACAACCAGCGAAAGAGAGATGCTGCCCTTGCAATCTTTTCTGAAAACTGGAGAACTGCCATAAGACGAACCGTGGCCTCCCGGATAGTTCTGACGAGTGCTACTTCAAGGTGTCATCGGCTCAGCCTCACATTGATCAGCGATCACCACGTACGATTCTGCCTCTGGACTGGTCCTCGGTCTACCCGATTGCAGGAGAGGAGGTTTCCCGCACACTGAAAAGCATGGAAATTAGCGCTACAGATTTTGACAGACTGTTGCCTACCCGTTTGTAGCACACGAAAACTGATGCCTTGGCCGAATATCTCAACCTCCCCCTGCTAACTGAAGGCTGCTCAATCCATGTGTGCCGCTCTTGCTTCAAGCTTATACCGAAAGTGAATGAACCTTCTTCTCCGAGCGAACTAAGACGTATTGGCGTGTCTTCAACACTGGTACCTTGCTTTCACAGGATACTTGCTGATCGTTGGAACACGCGTTTGTAACCGCCCGTTCTCCATTTCGCACTTCTACACCGCGATGGCAGATCCGAGGTGACCTCACTAATCCAAGCGCTGATCCACAACTCGTACACCGCATCTTCCAGCCTGTATGCGGCTTTTATTGATGTGTCCAAGGCGTTCGATTCGATGCTATATGACTGGATTATCAGATCTGGGTGGGTTAATGTTGTGCATTCTTTCGACTCATCGAAACTCTGACATTCGTTTCGTGGCTACTCTCGAGGACTTGTATTGCCCGCCTGTTCTGTGCCGGATTTGTGCCTACTGATCATACGACCTTCCATGAAGACTGAGCAACGCGTAGCGATAAACTGATGATCCCAACTTAGCAAAACATGGCTGGACCATTAATACTAAAGAATTACCAAAGTGAATAGTTAAACAACCTCAACAGTTTCGATCGACAGTTCGTTTCCGCGAAATGGTTTACAATTTGATGCCGAACAGGACTATAATAGCATAATATGACACTCATAGCCAACAATGTTCTGCCTAGCAGTCAGGCGGTTCAAACATAACAGGAGCCAGCCGAGTTCCAACAATGGCGACGCATGCAACACTCAAAGTACAAAAGTAGGTAACTGGCTATTCGCACAAACATCGGACTGATATAGTAAAACAAAATCATCTGGGTTGAAGTCGAATTATTGGTCGGAAACATGAGAGTTGGAATATACAGGAGTAAACGTTTAGGCTCATAGGGATGGGTCGGATTTTCACGTGATCTTACCGCAAAGGTCGATACACTAGTCATTTGAGATCTCCTGAACATTCACAACATCCTTGCAAAACGAACATAGCATCGATCGGTATCTTTGCCTGCAGCCGGATACGTTAATTCTTCGATGCCCTGAAAAACCGTTGATTTCGAAAAAAATTATCTTCGTTGCATTTTTTTCAAAACATCCACATCAAACTTACCCTAATATTGGCTGTTTAGAGAAACATATCCTGATTTATTTCCTAAAAATGTCATCTGTTATGTTTAGTTTCCTTGCAGTCATCTGTCGTATGGTTGATAGAGGTGTGTATGTGTGTGTGTGTGTGTGATTTACTCTGTACAAAACAACACAAGACAACCGTAGAACGGGCACATAGTGTTTGTTGTTGAGAGTGTATTTGGTCCGATCTAGTTCTAATGCAGTTTATCAAACTGGAATCTAAAGCAAAATCTTCATCTTCAACGAACAGGACTGTTTTCCCATGGACCGCCCAATCGGCCTTTTTCGAAAAGAAGCCATTGACACGAGTTTCCGTGTTGTTATATGAGAACCAGAATCCCCTACTACTCATTAATAATCAAAAACCGCTCAACATGATAGTGCTTTCTTTGACTTTAACTTAGAGAGAAGTCCTAATCGAGAGGTCATCGATGGGAGTTAACAGGACAGTTACTGTGTCTCCTTTCAAAATAATCGGTCAATCAGAGCATTACGCACAAGCTAGTCTCACTGAGCGTTCACATATGTTGAAACAGCCGTGCTTAATGTGAGGTCAATGGCGCACTGGTCAACAATACGGTTGCATGTTGAAGGCGTTGTCGGTGTCCTCTTCCCGACCGTGGCAAAGATATACACTAGTGAGTACCTTTAGCACTAGTGAAACTCGAGTCGGGTACTTGTTTTCGAAAGTGGTCGATTGGATGTTGTATGGAAATGCAACAGCTGCGATCGATTTTGGGTGGTGCTCATGTCACGTAAAAAACGTTTTCGATGAATTCACATATTAGGCAGGTACATTATTATGTCAAATTAAGCAACAATAGGGGAGGTTACTGATTACGACTTCGTTGTGGTTATGTCTACAAACGAGGTAGGTTTTAGAAAGTCAATGTTAGTTGGAGTGATATCGAGAAAAGAGAACAAATTGCCGGGTGCATGTATGGTCATGGTAATCCCAAGGTGTGAACAAACTGTTTCTGAACACACAAATCCCGGTGGCGTAATCAGATTGATATTGTCCCGACCATAGACAGAATGCGCCACTTGATCTTTCGTAACACGATGGCTGGACCACGGGAAATGATGTGGAACTCCCTGTTCGTGTCCGTGTGTCGGTCCAGATCAACCAGGTGAGACAAGATGAATAAGTTGATGCCCTTTGGTGTTCTTTTCGCTGAATAGAAAATCTTGTTTACATGAGTTTTACAGGGATTTCCCACCATTTCGGGAGGTACTGTCGAGAATCATCGTCATCCTCATAAGGTTAACAAGTTCACATAGTAGTACTACTGCGGAGGAAGTAAATTAACGTGTAGAAACTTAACATGGTTTTACTAATTAGTAGTGTGGCAGATTTATGATTTTGGATGAGACCCACCTGTGAAAATTAAGGGTTTCGGTTGGATTCGAACCGGCGACAGACACACAGACAGACCAGGAGCCCGGAAATTTCACATTTGGACTCTCGCGTGGCTTCATAGCTCAGCTGGTAGAGCGCTTGCCGCGTTGAGGCACGCTGTGTCTATTGCTGGTTCAAATCCGGCCGAAGCCCTGAATTTTCACAATTGGGTATCATTTAACATCGTTTTGTTGAAACCTCTAACGGACTATCATTGATACGCCGCACACTGCTCGAAACTTCTAGAGGACTGTTTACCAGAAAGGTTCCTTCTCTACTGACCTCCCTCACCGTCAGTCAGTGTGAGTGTAGTTCCGAGCACGATCTTTTATCAACTAAGTTCACGCAGACGCTAATAGATATCCTCTCCCTTGACTTCATGTTCCGACTAACAGATTGGTTACATAAGTTCAATTTATGATGGGTCGAACTAGTGATGGTGTTATACATAGCTCAGGTTGATGTTTTAGCTATTTGGTTGTTTGCTGAGTGTTTCGGCACTGATGACGTCACCTCGTTTGGTGACGAAACGTTTGCAACGTAGATGTCAAACCCGACGAACATCCGAATAAACAAGTTCAGTTTGAACATATACAGTCGATCAACAGGAGAATCTGTCTTCCACGTTTTTGTGCAAAACTGGTGGATATTTCTGACTTATTTTTGTGATCTCAAGCAGAAGCACTACTGAGCGACGACACAGTTAATAGAAATGCATCACGTGGTATTTTTCTGGACGGATAAAGGTTCTGGTGTTGTTCTCATGAACAAGGACGAGTACAGGAAGAAACTGAGTACCATTTTGGAAAACCATTGAAAAGTGGTGGATTAAATGGCTAAAAAAATACGTTTCGTTAGAAAAACAAATGGCGAGGGAGCTGCAGGTATTGCAGTCGCACGTTCACATCTCTGAAAACCAATATAAGCATATGAAGCCAACCGGCATGGAAACACCAAGAATAAGGGGTAGGTAAAAACGCATCAGGATGGAGCGGCTCAGCAACCAATTTGTTTGCGAATAATTCTGTTCATCTTGGATTCTACAAGTAAATATTGTCCCCCATTGCTTAGTTAATTCTTTAGACTTAACAGAAACAGTGGAACGCGTGTTGATCAGTTCACAAATTATCTGTTCGATCGATGCCGATTCCTTTTTTAACAAGTCTTCCTCTTCGTGAGACGATAAGATTTCTGTGGTCTAATCTCTGGCCAGAACGGTGACATATGTATTCTAGGATCGCATTTTACGGTGTGGAGAGATATGGGTTGGGAGGAAGTGCTTAAAGACATATGGACTGAGTGACTGTGGGTGGCCGTTGGGTCCACGTTTAGCTGATAGTTTTTTTTGGAATGACTGAATGACAAGTCCCAGATAATAGTATCGAAACCGCATTCTACACGTGAATTTGGCCAAATACGGACCGTTTTGATTCGTTCTGAACTCTGTCAGTTTTATTCGTCAGAACTTATTGTCGTCTTGTGAAACTGAATCGGACGGCAGTTTAGCTTTTTTCGATGTATTTATCAACAGCTATGGGGATAGGACATTACAGCTGTCTGATTAGGGGGCAGTAACACAAGTGGATAATGTCTTCAGTTCTCCATTCTTATGCCGATAACATACAAGCGTGGTTTGGTCAGGACTTTATCCCGTAGAAGCGTACCTGTTTACAACTCTGATATGGTGCAGGTAGGACAGGTGGTGTCAGGATAAATTATACTCACGAATGTAAGATATCCGCAACAAATTTAGTGCGAATGAAGTTGAACAGTTTGGGCGTCGTGTTTACCATGTTATTGATAAACAGATTGGGAATAACACAACGTTACCAGCAAGTTGTAATACTCTACGTTTCAACCACCTCGGGCGGCCTTCCTCAGGAGTGTTGTGTTCGAGATCGCATTCGACTCCTGAGGAAGGCCACCCGAGTTGGTTGAAACATGGAGTACTACAATTTGCTCATAACAGTGTGTTATTCTCAGTCCGTTTTTCTGAACTCACGAATGGATATCATGAAAAATGCAAGCACAACATGGTGACCTGATGGAATGACCTAGTCCGGACAGATCAAAAGAACAATGTGTTTCTATTTGTCTAATTTAAAGGGGATTCTTTCGTCAATGACATCAAACAAAAACGGAAGTCTGCCTTTTTTCGCACGTATGCGGCTGCCCAAACTATCAAACGGTCACCTCTACATACTCGCGAACGCATTCTGTTTTTCTACCCTAACTTCCAGTGGCAACTGCAGTAGAGTTTACATGTGTAGAACAGATCGACACCTCTCTCACTGAGTAGCAGGAATGATTAGAACAAATGATAACACAACAGTCTCGATACAATGAACCCGTTGCTTGAGACTCTACACCAGTGACTGCTAAGGCTGTCTAGCGATGGATCACCAGATTGACCAATTTAGTTCGATCAAAACATTGTTAAGAGACCCGGGTATAAAGTCATTCGACTTTAACGAAGTTATGCTGATCCAAACTCATTAGCCAGCGATGTTTGCGCAGAAGTGTTTGGTTGTTGTGGTGCTGGCTACAACATGACTATTGCACGACCATATAGCGTCTGTTGCTGTGTGCCTGATCTGTGAGATCCGAACGTTTTACGTTGGCGACTGATGAGAGTAAGCGAAATACTAACCTATCGGATACGTTCCACATGTTTTGATGGGATAATCAAAGAGAACTCAGTGTTTCAGGATAACAGGAATGGTTGTAGAGGTCTCGATTGGAGTTCCTTCGTGCGATTTAGCTCGTAGCGTCAACAGTAAGGGAACCGATTACGCCATCGGTGTTTACGACAGACCGAACGTTCCACTTAGGTTTGGAGTGTGTTGCTGATGGGGTATTTTTGTAGCCACAACTTTCATTGAAATTGGCTTGTCTGTCAAGGCAACAGACAGCGCGGCGGGTACATGCAACCGTATTTTGATTGCGACAGTCTGGCGGCGTTCCTCGGACCGCGCGCATGCACGTTCACCGGTGGTGGACTGAATTCACCTCCTGTGTCTGGACATGTAACTCTGTCGGGTGGGTGGAATGTGTTTCTGACCAGACGAGGGACAAACGTCAACACGAATTACAACCGATGAGATCATCCGTCATAATCACTGGCACTAGTAGCAACACCAAACCCAACCGCATAATCAACCTTGACGCCGTCTTCCGAGGTCTGTTTTTGGTTGCTATGTGAATAATTGTGCTCTGGTTACCGTCCCTCGACGTTATGACCCGACCAGACAATTGTTCGACTTGACAGTTTGGTTTCTCGTCCCTTCTTCCTGCTGCTGCATGTGTGATGTGTACATGCGCGTATTATGGCTACCGGTCACGAGTGATGGCCAGATGTCTTGTTCACGTGTCCGACGCTTCTAATGGAATGGTCCTACCCAATCACACATTTACAGATGTGTATGTTTGGAGCGGAGGGGTCACCACGCCGAGGCACGCATGCACACTGGCAACGCCGCCAGGGAGGCGTAGCGCGGACTACGGGTACATGTGCGTTCGCGCGCACGTCAGACAAGTCAGTACACTGGCACGCCTTGCGAGTGGCAGCGGGGAGGGGGAAACGGACGGGTGGAAACGAGGTGAATGTCCGGGGCGGCATTAACGGAGCGCAGGTCAACGCGTTCAAAAGCATTCCCTTCATAGTTAAGTCGTTCCGACAGCCAGTGAGTCGCCGCTGGCCCTTCCTTAGGCAATCTTAAATTGTACTCTTCTCAAACCCACCGCTTCTGTCTCAACAGCACCGTTTAGCTAACGCAGAACTGTAATAATTGAACATTAAAGTTACCTCTCGCATGCTATGACAAGAAGTTACTTTGAGTGGGGCTACTTCGCATTTCACTTTACCCAGTGTGGGGAAATTTTTTTCGACGAACTAGGTTGACGAGGTCAGCATGTTTTGTGGTTTTGCTAGCAATTTTATGTAGACAGCAGAATGGTCCGTTACGTAATTCGTCAAAATAATGTTAAACAAGATGTTCAATCATGTTTTTTTTAATTATGTGTTGCGATGATAGACTGGCGGCGGTTTTCACTTAGTCATCTCCATTGCAGTTAGACCAACCACCATCCCCAAAAACGCCTTAGATGTGGCAACCTATTGTAGACTCCTTATTTATAGTTAAATTGATTTTGTCAGTCCGTATTGTTTCTCAAGAAACCGCATGCTGTGGTTTGTGTGATACCAATCTGGCATGCCTATCACTCGGCAGCAGTAACTAGAACACTAACACCAGACGTCCTTACTGTGATTCGTTCTCTTCTACACCTTATTCGTCGTTTCCAATTGAATCGGCGCTTACGTAAAACCGACTGATTTATTTCGTGATCTTCGTGAAGTAGTCACAAGTGTAAGTAACAATATCAGGCAGTATTGTGAACTTCTGGTTGTGTACACTTCTGCTCACAAACGCACAGTAATTCTTGGTTAACGTGCAAACCATCTTACGGATCAAAATCGTGTTGTTGTATCGTCTTAAAAGTTAACTATCCGCAGTTAAAATCATGAACGTTGCAACATTCTAACTCATATTGTCAAGTATAAAGTCACTCAATATTGTCACTGTTGTTAAGACATAAGGACTTCATTTACAGAAAGCTGAGGATGATTGCATTCTGTGCACCTTCGCATAATTAGCACACACACACCACTATGATTGTAATCAGCTTGGGTTTGTGTGGAAACTCCTGTCTATCTACTTTTTTTCAAGTTGACCATCACTCACATTTGATCGCAGCGTTCGCATTCAGATAGACTATCCAGCCAGCCTCTTTGCTTACCAGGAGTTGCCCAAGTGTAAGCACCTGACTGAAATGCTTTGTTAAATTTGAACATACCCGGGCAAGTAGTCTAAAATAACACTTGATGTGCACACAAGTTTGAACACATGCAGCCTTAGCGTTTAACCTAGGGGTTCTTTGGCGCTATCCACGGTCAGCAACATCAGCCGGTTTACCTGCGTCTCGGAAACACGAAAGTTACTGTTCTTTCAAGGAGGTACGTATTGTAGCGCAGCCCACGTGCATTTTCGATTGTTCGATTGTGAGTTGTGGGCACTATTGACCAGTCCATTCGTCCCGTGCCCATTTGTCTCCCATTCTCTCTCTGTCATGTTCGTTTTCCATGAGGATCTCGTAGTGTGCATGTTCCTTTATCCCAGTGATATGTGGGCAGCTACGGCGTACTTATTTCCAACAGTTGACTTACAAAACAAATTTTATCCGTTATGAGTTAAGACGTAATTACACCTGTTTTGAGGAAAGGATGCTATGCTTGACCGCCTAAAGTCACTCAGTAGCAGAATCGACTTGATCGCAAGAGAATGCGATACTTGCCACAGAAATCAGTTCGTCCTGGAGCACGTTTGTCTTGATTAGTTTGCTCGTTATTGGCCTCACCCTTAACACAGTACGGCTGACAGGTGAATGCCATTATGCTGGAACACTCGATAGTAGGTGATCGCTCTAGGCTGACGGACGATCGTCCTCCGGTTCGCCCCGAAACAAAAGCTCACTGTAAAGCGCCGCGACAAGTCGACAAAACTCGTCCACAGGCTGTTCTCTGACATCTATTGCGAAGCGTAATCGAAACTAGCAGACGCGCATGAATTGAAATTGAATTGGAAAACAGAGTGCGTTGCTCTGTTGTCGATGCCATGTCGTTTTTTTTGTGTGGGTCATGTGCACCGCTTATTGTGCCCATGACTCAAGCTTGTCCATGCTGGTTTCTTTGACAGAACTATTGATAGAACTGCTATTTCGAAAGAACGCTGTCTCCCAGTGTCTTAATGTTGCCCAAATTTGGGGCACGAGTGTAAGGGGCAACCAGAATGAAAACTGCTGGTTTGTATGATACACCATTCATGGAGTTAGAGCTGTTTATCCTTATTAAAAATGAGTTGGCTAATGTACCGTTGTATACTACTCGGCAAAGTTCGTGAGTAGTAAACTGCGGATGATAGA
Organism: Paragonimus westermani; assembly: GCA_008508345.1. NCBI lineage: Eukaryota > Metazoa > Platyhelminthes > Trematoda > Plagiorchiida > Troglotrematidae > Paragonimus > Paragonimus westermani. The sequence goes on from QNGE01000377.1 coordinate 200,789, forward strand.
TAACAACCGGTTGCAGCATCCTCGGGGCCAGGTGGCAAGTGGTTAGTACCAGCAATCAGCTGACGGCTTTTGTGGAACCTTCGACAGAAAGCTAATCCGTACAACTGGCATATGGCGTGTGGTCAAATTCGGCTCGTAAATGAGCGTCAATGTCTATGGCGACATCTTTTTACTAGGCTGTGTCTCTTTTCGCTAAGTTAATCTAATCCCAGTATAGGCCTGGGTTACCAAGACGGTGGGATATTTATTCGTTCTCCTTCAGTGGCTCACGTGTACTGTGCGTAGATTCAGTCCCATTATAAGTGGTATCGTAAATTCTAACGTCTGTTACAAGTTGAACATGACTTGCGTATCATACAGGCCTTCATATCACTGTACACTATTGCGATAGCCTATTTCGAAAGAAAGTTCTAGACTGGAGCTTCACATCTGGCACAGCTTGTCGGTAGTGGATACCTTTGTCTGGACCGGAATTTATTAACAGAACGTGGAAAGCTTAAATAAGGGAGGAGCCAGAATTCAGTTCTTCCCGTCGATGTGAACAATCAGAAAAGTGTATAACAGTTCGGAGTCTGTTACCAAATGCAAGCACTACGCAAGTTGTGAGAAGCAAAATTTAAAAACTACTAATTGGAATCTTTTCCAGTTGGTATGATGTAGTCAGTTGTTACAACATAACTAAGATGTCTTGAACATGGGGCTCCTGACTAGACTGAACAAAACGATTCCTTAAATTGTTATCCCGAGATAAACGAACAAACCAAACACTATTTATCTGCAGTAATACTGGAAACTTCAAGTTCATCACGGTTCGATTTGACCTAATAGGAAATTAACAAAACAACTGTTAAGGTTTCCTTCTCTTATCCAGGAGAATCGGAACCAAATGCTGGTCTTGTTGAAGGTATGTCTCGTGGTTGAGTACTAACAATAACGAATGCCGAGTCCAGCGTTTTCTTCCGAAACAGACTAGCGAACTGTGTATCTGTAAGCAAGAACTATTATCAAACTTAAATCGTGTGCAATTGACAATAATTACAATCCCGAAACCTTCATCAATATCCAAGTTATTTGGAGGTCATTTATCTTGCTTAAAGCCTTGATATATAACATGAATTCGTCACGCACGTGACAGATTAGCTCTGAATGTTAATCGATCGTTCAGTAAGTAACATGTGGAAGTGATCGATCTTACACAATTGATGGCATACGGGCACATCATGTGCATGCGTGCAGGTCCGTTGACCGTGAGGACCAATCATATGCAATACAATTGGACTCGGCTTAACTGCGTGAAAAGTAGTTTTCCACCAAGCACCATTGCAATATGAGGGTGAATTGTACTGATAATGGGAACAGATTATCTCATCAGTTTAAATTTCTGGAACTGGGTTGTCCACTGTATTTTCTAACTTCGGATCGATTGGACATCAGATAAGAAAAGCCACTTTTTACTTTCTTTTCACTACTGATAAGAATGAAGTAGTAGGTCCATGGTATGCTAGACTTCATTAACGGTCGACTAAGCTGAGTCAGAATGCCCCTTTATAGGTGATTGTGGAGTGGGTATCTGAGTTAGCAGAACCGCCCAACAGGAGGTACAAAGACTTCTTGAGGGTTATATAGAAAACGCAAACTGAATATGATACGAGCGTTATTCGCCAATAGGCCATTTTCACTATCGATGAAGAGAATGGAATGGCTGCTTGTGTTTAATCACTGTTGTTTACTCATGTGATTTAGAAGCGTGTACACTTGTGTCAGTGACGTGCAGAATAAACGTTTCCAAAACAACATCAAGTGCCTATTTGCAACATAGTTTAATGGATCCCCAGACTATTATCGTTTGCTCAACGCAAAGCAAACTAGAAGAGAAAAATCGCCAAAAGTTTACTTCTCCTTGATCTTTAATCAGCCATGTTCAGTGCCTCTACATATACCTGACTGTCTACTGTCAGTTTAGTGTACGCACTGCGTCGTGTGTATTTTGCTAGTCGATGCCATTTTAAAAATATCCTGGGTATGTGCGGTCATCACGCTATGAATTGAAATGGAGGCCGACTCAGCTGGTGTTCTCACCTATCACCCATGAACAAGTTGATGGATTTATTAATTTGGAATTGGGTCCGTTTCAAACAGACATGGCCTTGACTGGGTTCGAATCAGGAACGGAAGCAGCGTACTTCTCTAGAAAAGTACAGGTGGTTGAACTTTTGCAACGTTTAGGTATGTCGGTTCTGTCGCTTGTTCAGGTGTAGCCGAGACTCAAGTTTATTTTTACAAGTGTCTCTCCTAAACTCCCCCTTATGCAAACGAGCATGTTCGGGGTGTGTGAATTTGGATTGATGTAAAGTCCTAGATCCGGGTATTTTTCAGAAGTACAGGCCATTGCCAGAATCTACCCCACATGCAAAGTTCATTTAGCCTCGCTAATCCGACCAACCTACGCGAGCGTTCATCGTGAACGTGCATAGTATAACGTATGCGAATACACTAGTATTCACCTGGAGTCTAAGTCATTGCGTGACGGTTGGATGATTGTTCAATCGCTTGGAAATGCTGCAGCTAAGTAGTAACCGTTTGTTGAAACTATGCCCAAGCTAAGTGCTTTTCGCTCTTAGAAACTTATTGGCCGGTTCGCTGCAAATGAAAGTCTCAAGTTGGGGGTCCTTTGATAAACAGATTGGGAATAACACAACATTACGAGCAAGTTGGATTTCGATTACAACACTCCTGCGGAAGACCACCCGAGGTGGTTGAAACGTAGAGTATTACAACTTGCTCGTAACGTTGGGTTTTTCCCAATCTGTTTATCAATAACATGTTAAACACGACGCCCAAACTGTTCAACTTCATTCGTACTAAATTTGGTGCGGATATCTTACAACTTGGGGTCCTTTCTTACTAGAACAAATTCTTCTACATATTCTGGTATGAATGATACTTGGAACTTTGGGACTGATGCGTCCTAGGTAATTGTCCCAAAAACTGTCCATGGGCCCTCTGTGAATTCACATAATATGGTACATGGGTCAACGCATATTCCGATGTGCAAAATTTAGGTCTCTATGGGATTCGAGGCAGCAAGAAGATTCGTGTCTTTTTGGGCAGTTAACAAGCAACGGTTGGAACTCAGAAATTTTGAATTTTCATTTGACTACGGCCCTTGGTAAATGGATTGAGAATAAGACAGAGTTATGAGCAAGTTTTAATACCCTACGTTCCAACCAACTCAGGAGTGTTGTCAAGAGAACTCTTCCTATGAGTCACACTAGATGAAACCAGTGAAGTGTACCCATTCGGTTGTTACAGAAGGAAAAATTATTTGTTCGTTCGAATACTCCCGTACACCTTCTGGGCATGTTTCAGACAATTGACTTAGACGTTGCGGTGCCTGTGTTAACCTCAGGGCTGTCTTATCAAGTTGACGAAATCAGTCATCTACCGTGGTGTGAAATCTGATTGGTTAATACGCCTACACCCGCGGGGGGGGTTATAATTTCATACTGATTTTAACATGAATTTGCTGGTTTTTCTTACAAATATAAAAGTCACTGTACACTATGTCTCCAGTTGGATGCCTTCAATCTTCCAGTTTTTCCTACCGTAACTGACAGTGCTCGATTATGCGTGTTCAGAATTCATAACAAGTCTGAGACGGTAGCATACATTTGGATGTGTATTGATTCAGAAAGCAGCAATCCGCCTTGCTGGAGAGCTTGGTTATCCGGCATTAGACTGTTTTTCCTCTCTCTCCATCCGTCGTACAATCAGGCGACCACTGAGTCGTTAACAGGCGAGCACAGAATCGGCAAATGGAGTGACAAATTCAACAGCCTGCAACCGAAGTTAAGCATTATCTGAAATGATGACTAGTAGAATAAGTAGTGTAACTGGAAAGATCTACAGTGTGCTGCAACTGTGAATCTCCTTCAGATTCAGCCAGGTGGTCTACATGCAATTCGAAGATCTGGTGCTTAAATGGACGGTCGTCTTTTGTGTCCACTCTCTCACCATCTCCCGCGAAGCAGGTTGTGCTGATCACACAACCGGGTGCTTCTGATAAACAGATTGAAAATAACACAACGTTACCAACTCGAGTGGCCTTCCACAGAAGTGTGGTTGGAACGTACGGTATTACAACTTGCTCGTAACGTTGTGTTATTCTTAATCTGTTCATCAATAACATGTTAAACACGACGCCAAAACTATTCAACTTCATTCGTTCTAAATGGGGTGTGGATATCTGACAACCGGGTGCTTTCTTCGGAGGATACCTGAACATCAACGCGCATGACTGAAAAAAGAAGGGATGAAATTAGTTTCAAGCGCAATTGTGGAACAATTCATTGACTCACAACACCGAGTCACACTGTTTGCTTCATCGTCAATACGCAGGTGTCGGATTTCATAATTTGACTAAAGCGAGAGCGATGAGAATTCGCAAAAACACAATCCACAATTACTGATGAGTAGTAGAAGATGCTGGTTTATATAAAATGAACAGTGTTCACAAATGATCACAGCTGTCGCTTTCCGATAGATTTCCCCGTTAGCCCCTCTCTAAAAGAAGCATCAAGTCTGAATGCGCTCAGAAACATTTGTCAAGTTCCTACGATTGCTTGGGCCCCAGTTACTCATTTGGTCATTCCAGAAATCATTTGGAGCACCTGATGACTTTCTGATCTAGAACCGCTTGAAGCAACTATATAACAAATTGTTTCCGATTTTCTCTGGCTTGACAAACATGGCAATGCGAAATGCTATTGAATTGACCGGATAACGAATGATGGATGACGGACTGTTTGTCACACTAACACTTTTCAAGTTTTATCTGGACCGTTGTTATTTTGACCAAAAGGACCGATGGACTCAACTTATCTGCCAATTTGCTCCTCCCACAATGATCTGTGTCTGTACGGGCTACGGCCATAAGCATTAGAAAAGAACACAATACAATTCCGCGTGATACTCATTCACAACTTGATGTACCATGATGGCCGGGATTGTCCTCGATTCGAGCAGAGAAAGTCACTTAAGGGTTCAACTAAGGTCATGAGCTAAGACAACTATCAAATGGTGCATCAACCCCATGAACCTTGTTCGATGCCATTTAAGTCCCATTTCCATGATTCTCACTTACCAGATAGAAAAAGAGGCCAATCGGTTTTCAGGAGCCGTGTTGAATAGCAATATTTTCTTAGCCACACGGTTCTTTCTGCCTGCTCAGTGAAAATCCGGTTTGTCAGAATAACGTACAAACTACTCTGCGTGCACGATGTATCGGTTAGAAGAAAGATTTGGCAAACAGTGTTGGTTTCAGTGAACAGAAATGATTTCGGTAAATTCTCATCTGAGACTGGAACAATTATATATCAAGTTGACCATCACTCACATTTGATCGCAGCCTTCGCATTCAGAGAGACTTTCCAGCCAGCCTCTTCTTATTCCCCACTACTCTTCTGTTACGCCTTACCGTTCAGCAAGTTTCTCCAAGTGTGCTAAAAGAAAGCGCACAAGCCTATTTGTGATTTTGAACAGTTGGGCATAAACAGTGAGCGGGCAACCTGATCATTGCTCACAAGTGAGAGTGGTTGAGCGTTCAGATTTGATGATTCGGTCGTGCCTAATGTGACAAAGAATACCAACTCATCACTTCTGACCCCACCTGGTTGATTTTGACCGACAAAGACACGGAGAGGGCGTTTCGCATTGCCTACCTAAGCTCGGCCGTCTAATCAGGAACGATCGTGTGACGCATCCGGTTAACAGCGGAGGCGGTTACAAACTGATTACGTCAACCGGAGTTGTGTTCAAAAACACCTCGTTCACACCTCGGGATTTTTACGGCCAAACACGTACAATCAACCTACACGAAAAAATTGACCTAGTTACTCCCCCCCTCAAACTCACTCCAATTAGCACCGACTTCCTAAAAGCTACTTCTCCTGTGAGCATAATCACAACGAAGTCCTGTTTGTGTTCTATCCAATCGCCTTACCCTCGTACTATTTTCGATCAATAACCTCTCTTACTGTAACTTCGTTTTATATATAATTTCTGATGAGTAGTCGGGGATTTGGTTTATTTTCAAGTTGACCATCACTCACATTTGATCGCAG
>QNGE01000377.1:207582-232044 GCA_008508345.1 Paragonimus westermani
GCGTAACAGAAGAGTAGTGGGGAATAAGAAGAGGCTGGCTGGAAAGTCTCTCTGAATGCGAAGGCTGCGATCAAATGTGAGTGATGGTCAACTTGATATATAATTGTTCCAGTCTCAGATGAGAATTTACCGAAATCATTTCTGTTCACTGAAACCAACACTGTTTGCCAAATCTTTCTTCTAACCGATACATCGTGCACGCAGAGTAGTTTGTACGTTATTCTGACAAACCGGATTTTCACTGAGCAGGCAGAAAGAACCGTGTGGCTAAGAAAATATTGCTATTCAACACGGCTCCTGAAAACCGATTGGCCTCTTTTTCTATCTGGTAAGTGAGAATCATGGAAATGGGACTTAAATGGCATCGAACAAGGTTCATGGGGTTGATGCACCATTTGATAGTTGTCTTAGCTCATGACCTTAGTTGAACCCTTAAGTGACTTTCTCTGCTCGAATCGAGGACAATCCCGGCCATCATGGTACATCAAGTTGTGAATGAGTATCACGCGGAATTGTATTGTGTTCTTTTCTAATGCTTATGGCCGTAGCCCGTACAGACACAGATCATTGTGGGAGGAGCAAATTGGCAGATAAGTTGAGTCCATCGGTCCTTTTGGTCAAAATAACAACGGTCCAGATAAAACTTGAAAAGTGTTAGTGTGACAAACAGTCCGTCATCCATCATTCGTTATCCGGTCAATTCAATAGCATTTCGCATTGCCATGTTTGTCAAGCCAGAGAAAATCGGAAACAATTTGTTATATAGTTGCTTCAAGCGGTTCTAGATCAGAAAGTCATCAGGTGCTCCAAATGATTTCTGGAATGACCAAATGAGTAACTGGGGCCCAAGCAATCGTAGGAACTTGACAAATGTTTCTGAGCGCATTCAGACTTGATGCTTCTTTTAGAGAGGGGCTAACGGGGAAATCTATCGGAAAGCGACAGCTGTGATCATTTGTGAACACTGTTCATTTTATATAAACCAGCATCTTCTACTACTCATCAGTAATTGTGGATTGTGTTTTTGCGAATTCTCATCGCTCTCGCTTTAGTCAAATTATGAAATCCGACACCTGCGTATTGACGATGAAGCAAACAGTGTGACTCGGTGTTGTGAGTCAATGAATTGTTCCACAATTGCGCTTGAAACTAATTTCATCCCTTCTTTTTTCAGTCACTTCGCTACAAGTCCTGTCGCAACGTTCTACTCAAAACGGACAATGCTATTTGCTTTCAAAGTTAATAGACCTATCAATGCTACCACATTTTTGATTTATCATTTCGCCCATTTCTGTGGTTCAGCCGTATATTGGTCGTACCACTGGCATTATGACAAAATATCTACCTATGTCTACCTATACGAAAACTTGCCCAGGCCAGAGTAGTGCAACTGCTATGTCGACGACGTGGCTGCTTTTAAAGACTTACGTACAGTATACTTGGATCTGAACTGTGCTTAGCACAACCGGGAGTTAATTGGTGGAGACGAAGCCAGAGACTGTCTCCCACTCTTAGACACTCTGTTCACTGGAAAGAAAACGTATACAATTCAGTAGCTTCCCTAAAATTAACCGTTAGAGAAACCTAAGGAGAACGCATTTTCGTAGAGCTTGTGGGATAGGCGGAGAAGTATCCCGCGGCAAAAACTGGGAGAAATTTGGCAGCTAAAATTTGTTAGAAGATACCAAAACAAATACAGGTTGTTGCGCTACCCAAGAAGATATTGGACTTAGGAATTTCGTTTCTACGTAGTTTAGCAACTGTCGAGCGATGACAACATACCGTCTAACACCCGTCGTGTTCGGTATCGGTAACGCTGTAAACGCATGGTTGGCATGGGAGGCCAGAGCCTCTACTACGAAAAACGCCACAAGTCTGCCACCTCCCCTTGTTTTATGTAAATGCTCATGTGATTAAGGCATAAATCATGCGGAATTTAAGCCGGCTAACAGTCACTAGCAATGCCGGGTGCGTGTACACAGACCGACGACACCCAGTTTGTTGGAACAATCGGGAATGTATTGGTCACCAGACACCAAAATTCTTCTTGTATTTTTAAGAGCACTTTGTTCACTTGTGGTGGTTATTGTGGTAGGCCCATACGTTTTTTCGTTCTCCCTACATGTTTCTCAAGCCATGTGCATTTTTGTTTCCAGGGTTAAAATTATTTACGCGTACAAAAGTTGCTGAGGCGAATATAATTTTTGCATCACTCGGTTGTTTTAGTCATGTGCATTAAAAGAGCCAATAGTTTTGAACAACGGTAAGTTACAGTTCCGGAAGTGTTAAAAGGACTGACAAGTCCCTCTAACGTTCTGAATCGGCCTATCACAAGCTGTCAAACCCAGGTGCCTGCGTTGAAAATGAGTCAGTTCACGCCATTGTGACCAACTCAGATTAGTCTGTCCTACCTGGTCACGTGTCCGTGCGACTGAGCGTGCAGGCTAGCTCTTCATGTGACTGAAATGTCAGCTGTTGAAGCCAAGTTACAGCCCCTCCACCACGCACACACATAACCGTGTGAGTTGGAGCGCAGTCCATCAGATTCGAGTGGAAATCAAGTGTCCGTGTATGTGATTGAAGGGGGTTAGGAGAGAGTGAATTTAGTCAAGTGGGATGCGCTCGAATGTGTTATTCGCTTTGTCCTGCCGGCGTGTCTTACCTCTTTGGTGTCGACTGCATTATGAGAGAAGTGTGTGAGTGCCTACATGTGGACAGGTGAAAAGCTGCCAGCCCCTTTTATCAACATACCTCTAGGGCTAAATGTGTCGACTGGCTGAAACAAACAGATTGATGAACTCTTGCTGGTAATGTTGTTGAAGCCTTGACTGGAATTAAATGTCAGTTGTAACACCGGCCTGCTTCTCGAATGCACAGTATGTTAGTGTACATTAAAAAAACAGAAACCGTTTTGTAACTGCCCCTTCTATGGGTGTGTGTCACGACGTGCATAATAGTGATGTATTCGCCAGTACAATCAATACTGATACAGAAACATCAGTCTATTATTTGCCCAACTTGACATATTGACATATTTGGTGTTGTTCACTCAAAAAATGGATCAATTATTACCGACCTCCACCTAGTCTTTAAAACAGGCGTTCACAGTTGACAAAGCGTACTGCGATTAGTGGATGATTGCATTCATCATTGTGACAAACCCTACACCAGTTATATGAGAAAAGTAGACTAGCCTTTTCAAATTTCACGGGTTATCTCCAGTAACTGTTACTTCAAATTTCAGTTTCTGCCAATACTGGCCAAACCCGAAAAGCCGTTAGTCCCTTTCGCATCAAAAATCACTAATGTTTTCCAAACTGTTGCCTCAGTTTCATGCATAAGGGAAAACTGATGCTCTTCCTAAAAGTGGTCCGTAGCAAGTGGACTTTTTTCTCACCTGGATGGCTTCTTCCGATCATTGGCCTAAGAAATACGATGACAATTATCATGAACTAATCTGGCAACTTCGATTCCCTTGTAATTCGTGCGGCATCGGCCCAATTTAGCATTTCCTTGCAAAACGTTTTACCCACAGCATGTTTGCATAGAGTGAAGTGATGCTTGCTACCAACACACATCACACAAAGCAGTGTAAAGGCATGGGGAGCAACTTGACTTGGACAATCTACTATGGTAGGTAAAAGTTGAGTAATTACTTCATCGACTTCCAGCCTATTGATCTGAATTCAGGTCTTAATATTTATCTAACTTTGGATTCGTATCGTAAGTGAACACACGAATCACCGACCTTGATAAGATAGGTATTGTAATATCAAATCATAATACTCTACGTATCAATCACCTCAGATGAACTTTCTCAAGAGTGTTGTAATCGACGTCACATAAACAAAGGAACACAATTCACGTGGAATGTTGCTATAAGACAAAAATCTGGTCATGCACAAACTGTGATTTGAAACATCGTGTCAATGTGAACATTTGAATGAAATTGTTAAAAGATACGAATTGAAATATAAAAGCTGTTGTTTATTTTACAGACGTTACTGCAAAATCAATTCCCAGAGGTGCATAATTACATTTTTCTTTATTAAGTGGTGTTTTTTTCAAAAAGAACTGTCGATGTGTGAGATAAACTTTCAAAAACAGCTTAAACGTTTGTATTATGTGATTAGCCAAGAATAAAAATTCTAGTTAATTTCGAAATCCTTTCAGTCAGTTGAACACACAGTAATCGTGACGATCCATTCAGTTCGACATGATCTGTAATTAAGAGCCATACTTACCTCATATTTATTCAATTAACGCGGCGATCGGCAGAGTAGGACAATTTTCTTCACAGTTTTGTATTTTATTCAGTAAGTCATAAAAAATGGTTCTTCGTCCTAATGCACACTTCGTTTTGAGTACTCGGAAAAGTAATCGATACCGTTTAGAGAATTTTGAACTAAGTAACTAAAAACAGATATTTCGTAGAGAACAGTCAGTTTGATAGTCACCAGGTGTTTCAGTGTTCGTCGAAGGTTTGTCTGTGTTTCAATACATACTTCTCGTTTAATATTACTGTGCACTTTGCAATAACAGCAGTTGCTCACCTGCTTACTCGAGTAGTTACTCTAAACTGGTCTGTATTGTACCTTACTTGGCTATATTGCAAACATTTCGTTCAGAAACTTGAAAATAATTATCGATTTATCGTTAGCTTTTTCTGTTGTAAATAAACCTTTTTTTCAGTAATCATTTGGTCTGTGAACACTCTTTTCATCCCATAGTCATCACTGTCGGTAAAAACCGGGCTTATGTGAAAAACGAGCACATACATACTGTGTTTAGTTTATATTCCCAACTGATTTATGACAGCGTGTACACAGAACACAACTTATTGGTGTGTACGTTTAGACTGTTTTGAGAAGCCCATCTGAGAGTAATTAACTGTACGCTACAGCAACACAAGCGTTCAGACTGTACGCATTTGAATGGAGTAGAAGTTGATACCAATAACAAAACCTTTGTTTAGTGAAAAGTTCACTCGATACTCTTTATGGGAAGTGGAAGATGCCAATTCACCATACATCAACACTATACATATGCATAGTGTGCCAATCATCTTTATAGAAAATTAGTTCATCTTTTTACAGAGTGAGTTGATGTCACCTTCATCCTATCCCGCAGATGAATACGGATGCTGTTCCTGGACCTAAACTGGCTTCACCTGATTGGTGACATGATGATTTCCTTAGCTGCCTTTTTCAGAGTAAACAAGAACTGATTTGATAGACATTGTGGTACTCTTAGTTGTACTGCTTTGCGAACCACTGTGTTGTACTTTGTAACGCGACACGATAAAACTACCCAGCTCATTGGTCCCATATCAGATGAATGCAGTTCAGTCAGTGACTTTAGGGGGGATTTCATTCACATCTTGAGGTAAAAATGAACCTAACACTCTCAATGGCCGAAGTTTCGTTTTACGGATGACCCACTTCTATTGATCTTACTTAACCAAACTGTTTAGTGCAAAACGTGTGAAGTGTCGAACTGACCAACGTTTACAGCGGGAAAATGATCGTCGATCCGACCAATAACATTTCGGGTTTGTAATATGAATTTGCACAGCACTCCTCCAATGCTAGTCCTGAAGGGTCTTCGGCACATCTTGGTTTGAACACCATACACTGTGTTTTCTTGTTAAAACACTAAGACAGAATAATGATTGCTAATACATTCGGTTTGTAACATGATTCGACAAATGACATGGCAGATGCATGTGAGCATTGCAGGAATTGCAGCGGGTAGCCATGAGGCATGTAGAATGGAGTTTGCAATGTTTTAGGCTTCACCTATACAACATCTGTTCTATTCCACGAGGGCTGTCAATGTGCAAACTAATCACAGGTGGCCGGTGGCTTTTAGGCAACTTTCAAGAACATGTTCAACGCCTTAATTACTCTTTCTAACGCTACAACTGAATGAAGGAAAAAATTTGACGGAATGTTTGGGATTAACTTTGAAGATTTGGGTAGATATACTGTTTTGGTTAATGTCACCGTTTGGAAGGAAGAAGTCCATGTGTTACGACGAGCAACCCCTAACCGTGAGTTTTCACTCTGAAGTGGGATTTGGGAAACAATACCCCCAAACACCGCTAATTACCCAGACATATCGACCGAACTTCAGTCAACCAATCAGATTGCTTGAGGTGTTCCTAGGAGGTGTTCGAAGTTTTATTGTTTCTTCAAGGGCACTTTTAACCTTTAATTATAACATAATTGCTTATTAACGTCAGACTTAACCGATACACTCGTTTCACACGCTCCTTTTTGGCCTCCTGTGTTGGGAATTTCGGAGATTAGAGCTCCGAGCGTTCTGAGACAGTGAGAATTTCGCTCACAGCATTCAACCTATGTTACACTTCTGCTGATATAATACGAAGGGTGTTGTGTAGTTGTTTATAATTGCTTAGGACAACAGTTAGTATTTACTGTGGCGGTGGTTAGCACAATCTAGCGCTCATACTGTGAGGACTAGAGCTCTGGTCTCACGCTTCGCGAATGAACTACACGTCTAGGCGCTGATCCTATGTACTCGTGAGTCAATGCGGCGTTTCCGAAAAATTTGACAACAAACTTTCCCCAATTTCAAACGTGATTAACATATAAGCTGTTTGACAAGTGATCTACCAAATGAGTTATGCGGTTGCATAATCCTACCAAGTTCATGCTGTGAGTCGTCAGGGGGAATTTTTAAAAAGCTATTAGAATCCAGTTCCACCCAGAAGCTAACGAAGCTGAGCATTTGCACGTGGTACTTCTGTCGTACGTGATGTGACCAATTTGATCAAAGCGGTTTCCGTATCAGGCGAGGGTTCCAGTCCCGTCGTGCATTACTGACCAGTTTAGCGGACAAGAGCGACACCCGATTCCAGTGTTTCTTTTCGAAAAGGGTTAGCAGGCTAGCTCAACAGAACTGTTCCCCTAGCAGTCAGCTACATTACCTGATCCTCAACGGGGATACATGTGCCATCTGTAAGATGCAATCAGAAAATGTCCAGCGTGCTGCCCAATTGAAACGAAACGTTCAAAATCTGTGTAACGGATAGCCGTGTTTGTTTTCAATTGTCCAAATTACTTAATAGTGTGAATGTGTATCTTGTAGAAATGAAGACAGAAAGTGAATTTTACATTGATTAAAGGTGACGGATGATCAGCACTATAGCATTTCTGGTTTGCTACGTGGTATTGCGTTGCGAAAAGTGCTCTGGAGTAGAGGTTAGGTTTTAGATAGATATACATACGAGATTAATGTTTGGAGTTAGTATCCAGAACACTGTAGACTGCTAGTGGCTCACAACACTACCATGCTCCAACTTTTACAAAACAAAACAATTTCAGCACGAATCGGAACAAACAACCGAAGACACGTAACTCCCTGTGCACGCCGCCTAAGTGTACAGCCCATCATCGGAGTGTAGCCTTCTTTTCATGTCGTGAACCCGTGGTTATCCCTCCGGACCACAAACACATCTGTCCTTCACGCTACTTACAGTCATATTTCGACAACTTATCATTTGTGTTTAAAGCAACTCTAGACATAATTCGTGATGACTTCCAGTTTAGGTCACATGGGTTCCCGTCTAGTGCAAGCACTATGAAACGGAACTAACGAATCTGAAACCCTAAGTACTGTGAGTTTCAATAGCGATCGTGTTACCTGTCATATATATGTGGTCATGTGGTAAAGGAGGTCACATATGAATAGCCGGCACAAACCTAAAACAACGTTGGAACGCGTAATCGTGCATTAAGTAGTATGTGTCGATACGACTGCATTGTCGTAGCGTCAGTGATATTTGCCTCTGATTCAACTCACATAAATGGTCAGATTTTAAAAAATAGTAACACATCAGTTGCTGGCACAGCTCGTATTGCTTACGGTTTCTGGTTAGTAGATTCGTTCACCCAATGTAGACAGTCATATCGATTGTATGTCTTTCGCAAGTCGCTTTATGAAAGTGGCAAGCGTATAGTTCAAAACTGTCTGACTGCATTACAAATGTTGTGGATAAAAAGCGCAGAAAAAAACGGAACTGCAACCTATCTGGTCGTAGTTGCCATAGCGTTCTATTGACTATATCCTTAGTTGACCCCTAGGCTGAGTCGATTGACCCCGTTTCACTTGACCCTGATCTGAGAGTGTCACATTCTTTGTTTAGCAGTGCATTGTATGCTTGTGTAAACTTATCAGAGCTGACTGATCGGACCGAGTAAAGCTGGCCTCAGTACGCATTTGGTAGACGTATGACTTGACCCCATAGAAAAAACAGCGACTAAACTTGTGAACCCGAATTCGAACTTTGAATACCTCTATTCATCTTTGGGTGTAAACAGTTTAACATGACCACATGGGTTAAGCATGGCCACATGGTTCTAGATGATACCCAATTGCGAAATCCTGTGCTCCGGCTGGATTCAAACCAGCGACAGAAACAGCATGCTCAAACGTGGCAAGCTGTCTACAAACCGAGCTACAAAGCCACACCGGTAGTTTAGAAGTGGCACATATGGACTCACTCGCCCAATCCACTGTCATACGGAATCCACCGGATGACCCCATCATCCAGCGGATAGGCTGCTCCGGCAAGATGTCACAATAATGAACGCTGGACTCCATCCAACCCACCATTAAGCATTGAACTTGTATTACTTATAGGTAGTGAGGCGGGCTTCGTATTGCCACTTTGTTATCGACAAGTTTCTGTTGAATCTGTGCGGGCAAACAAGAAACCAGATGAACTCGTTTATTCTACATTTGTCAGTATTTAAAGTGAACACCACCCACAGCTGATCGCAGTTGCCGCATTCCCATAGAACATCCAGTCGGTGCTTTCGAAAACAAGCACTCGACTCCAATTACACTCTTGTTAGAGATACTCACTAGTGCATATGCTTGCCACGATCGGCACTAGAACGCCGAGCAAGTCTTCAAGAGGCAACCGTGTTGTTGACCAATGCGCCATTGACCTCAGATTAGGCACGACCGTCTCATCCTATGTGAACGCTCAGTCACATTCGCTTGTGAATAGTGCTCTGATTGCCCGATTGTCTCGAGAGGAGACAGTGTGGCTGTCCTGTTAACTCCAATCGATGACCCCTCAATTAGCAAATCTCTCTAAGTTGAATTCACAGAAATTACCAAGATGTTGATCGATCTTTTGATTACTGATGAGGAGTTGGGGATTCTGGTTCTCATACAGCAACAGGGAAACACGAGTCAATTGCTTCTTTTCGAAAAAGGTCGATTGGAAAATCTGTGGGAATGAGACAGCGGCGGTCACTTGCGGGTGGTGTTCAACTGGTATGAAACTCAACCCCCGCCAATCATTTGTCATTACACTATATATTTGACGGTTTTTGATAATCGGTGAACGGCGACGCCCTTTTTCCGCTTAGAAACGTCGCACTCAAACGACACAAACTTACAAAAGCACTTCGGTCATAGGCTGCACAAGTTTTCGATTATGTCATGGATTCTATCCACGCTTAGTCATCGCGTTTTAGAATTTCGAAATGATGCTTTTCCCGGGGGGGGGGAACAATTTGGTATTCATTACCGGGAACTAGCGACTCGCACGCCTCTCACACAAATCATAGTTAATTTCGCTTGTCGTGCAGATGATGACCGCGGGAAGTCGAACTGAGAGTTTTCCCTCCCCAGGGGGGATGAGTCACTGGGTCTGGTCAGTACGTTTGACTTTGGGCACTTCAGCAGATGCAAACACACAACATTCCCAAACGTCCCCCTCCCACGTCTAGAACTACACGTCTGTCCCATTACTTCGCGTGGTATACACGAACTATATCGATCATCGTCTATACTTCCCAGTCAACCTGAGGCGGGTTCAGTTTCATGGCGGCTTGGAGACGAGTTGACAGCCCACCCTCGGTTGACTCGTTTGTCCGCCAGAGCAAGGCATAGTACCAGGAGCAGTAGCACAAACAGCTGGTGCATTCAAAACGATTCGCACACACGTAAGGCATAGGCGCAAATCATGATATACGTGTGTCCACATACATACATGCACACACACACACACACACACACACACACACACACACATTCATACTCATCTGCGCCGGCAGATGAGCGACATTCTGTGCACATAAAGTATGGGAACCAAAGGGCAGAAGGGCAAAGACAGAGAGAGGGGAAATGACTTAACGAAAACCTGTTGTGTTAGTCTCGTATAGTGTCGCCATCCGTGCGAGCCGACGATTCGCTTGTCTGTGCATGAATGACCTGAGAAAAATCGATACAACGACACGATAATTATCGATGTCGTATAGGTTCCGTCTGTCAGATGATAAATTTTGGTAGGTTATTAAATAGTCACCTCTCCTGGGAAATGTTTTTTTTAATCGGACGAAAGTAAACAAATGTTTATCTTACGTTCAATACATTTGAGGATATTTTTTATTCCGATTTCGAATATAGCCAGATAAATTAGTTCTATTGTGACCTTTCTCTTCCTATAGTGGTTAACGGATCTAGGATAATGAATTTCGCTTTGGACACAGTTAGTAAGTCAAGACCATTTCGACCAATTCCGTCCGACTGTTTCGGTTTTGGGCTCACTAGACCTTGCCAACAACAAGTGATTAGAAGAGGCTATCAACTGAACAACCTCCATAGTCGATCGAAAATTTGGCCGAATTTCTAGTACCTACCATGGCATGGATATGTACTGCTGACGAGCTCTATCAAGACAGCGAATCTCGAGCATAACCTTTCTTTTCCCAAAGGGAATTTGATAACTGGGATCAGGTGTGCGCGATGTTCAATCTATGTGAGCCTTATTTGCTAAACAGGGCATAAGTATATATTGTCCCTTGTGTACAGAATGAATATCACAAGGCTAATGTACACGTGGGTAAAGTGGAAAACAGGGGGAAATGAATGCAGAAACTTACATGACGTTGCAGTGTCATGTAAGTTATCTGCATACTGTATGTATTCTTTCATCTGGCATACAAAGATGAGACTGACAAGTTTATAAGTCTACCCCATATTCCCTTACAGTACCGGGAGAGTAAAACAGTACGACCAGTGAGGAAGGAGTCAGCCAGTGATAAGTATTAAGTTGAGAGGATAGAAACACTTGCGGGCGAACACACAAGACTTCATGACGACTTCATTAACGTGACTAGGTTGGTATATGAAATGTTCCAACGCAGCTCGCAAAGCAAAATATTCAGATGAATTGTAATTATTGGAGATTAAACACACCTCCGTTATGTACCTTCGAAGATTGTTCCATAAGTCACTGATAGTGAATGGCATTAATGAGCGCAATTAAAACGTGTACATGTTGAAATATCCGTTCCCAAGCCACGACCGTTTGACCGCTCGTTTAAACCAGACAAAACCTACTGCAGAGGTTTTCACCACCAAGTACGAGAAAGAGAGTTACCCCACTCGAGATCATTCAGAGTATCTGAGCTCACTCATACTCCATTGTGACGGTGGCGTTTCATTCGTGTACACTGAGATTAAGAAAGGTGGTACGGTTACTTTACTTGGCTATTGTGTCTCCATTTCTCACAGGTTGAAAAGAAATTGCAACAGATGAGTGAATTAATGTACACATATATTCGTACAGCCCTATTGACCTCGAACTTTGTCACAGTGGATACGTGCTCGGACTACTGTGCGATGCGCAGTCACGGATCATGGAGTCGAATCTTTGGCGTGAGTGATGTTAATGAAATCGAAGAGGAGGTTAGAAACAGCTGTCCATCAGTTCGCTGATGGTTGCTGGGGTCAATGATGTTGCATTCAGGTGGTAAATGGCAGGACAAAACATGGGTGCAACCTGTGTGTTGTAGTTTGTCCATATGTTTGAATGCAGTCCGTTGCTTCATCACCGTTGACACAAGCGTACGCGATTGAAATCATTGTCGTAGTCCAGGAAACACAGACTAGTAATACCAAAACGTTCAGGCAAACATTCGAATAGTGAGTGTAGCACGAACCTGTGTCTGTGTTTGTTACGTACTGGTCACATTTGTATTACTCTACTGTATTTGAGTTTAGTGACAAATTGTCTATCCACATCACACCAGTGCATAACTCCGTTGGTAAGATCGAAGCTTAACATCCAACGATACGAGGCCCGTGTGCTCTAATTCACCCAACCGACCGAATAGGTCTACAACTGTTGTGCACCGTTAAGTGATGTTCAAACTGGAACAGACATTCGAGTTGCACTCCGCCTGCGTCACTCCTAGTTGCTAAACCATAACTTGAAATCTCTTATGTTAGAAGGCTTTCTGCAGACCGGACTGCAAGTGGCTACCGACACTTAGCTACTCGTATGGCGAAACAATCGTGAGATGATAGGTACTCTTATCACGGGAACGCTTTGCCTATTCACAATTTTATTCATACGAAAGCAACTACTTCGAATTGGACAGCGAAGTTCTATTGTTGAACAAACGCTGTTTGTTCGCATGCGCTGCGTCTGAAATCGATACGTTTGAACCGTTTGCCATTGTTCACATGTTCTACCGAAAGCCATTGGAGCATGTGTTCACAGCTGGGTCACGTGATTTTAGCCAACTGATCTGCATCTATTTGAGGATTCTGCACCGAGCTGGTGAATCTACACCACACATAGGACGAAGCACATGCGAAGAAGGCACACATTTGGCTGTAATTGACAGCCAATTATTCAGCAGCTGATTGAATAAGGGTGACATTAGGATAATTAGACATTGAAACTCAACTGACGCCTTGGAGACATCCTAATTTAAGATTGAGATACACGAAAGTGATATTGGGACATTCTAAACGCGTCTCATTGGGAGACGGGGTTGCCCTACCAGTGTTTATTCAGACAACAGGTTCAACTTCACCGCTGCAGGCAAAGAACTCAAACGATGGACGTGTAGCTTAAATCATGCCTCTACCAACAGCAAACTACTACAAAAGCATATTCAATGGCATTATAATCCACCCTATGCGAGTCATCGGGGAGGTGTGTGGGAGCACCTTATACGGTCGGTACGGCGCATCCTCATATCGATCTGTGCTGTACAAACCCGCGATGGCGAGACCCTGTGTGTTCTCCTTGTCGACGTGGAAAGAATAGTGAATATCAGGCAGTTAATGCTTGTTACATCGGATGTTCAAGACGGGCTGGCATTATCACCTAATGATACGTTGCGGGATAATAATGGAATCCTCCCCAATCAGACGACGTTACAACTGTTTATACGCAGGTGGAAGCAAGCCTGGACTCTTTTGGAGTCGCTGGACGAAACAGTACCTCCTCACCCTGCAAGCACGGCAGAAGTGGATACGTACAGAACGCACTTTCCGTCAGAGAGACGTCGTATTGATTACTTCAGAACCCCTATCAAGAAATACATGACCTTTATATGTGGTAGTTAGTTGTGATGCTGACAAGGACGGTTTAGAGCGGACTGCCGTCGTGAGGACTAAGTCCGGTGTAGTAAAGCGAGATATCAGACGTCTGTGCCTTTTGGAGGAGGGAGTGACGTAGGCCAGATGAGTGCAGCTGACACCTAGACCGTATTGAGAGTGCAAGGTGTGAGTCATGGAGAACGGCTTGTGCTTAAACGCACTCTTCGATGTCGGACACTTAAAGAGCTCAAGTAGTGGGAGTCATGGAGGATTTTGGGTCTGAGGAACCAGAGCTGAGTGAAACTGTCATTCTGTGAACAAGCTTTGGTCGTGTTCGGATTTTGTGGCTTGGTGTGTAGACTTCTGAATTGAAATCATATGGAAATCCAACCCAACCCCATCCCCCAAGTGTTTATTCTTGTACATTCAACCCCCTCTGTTTCTGAACGTTAACTGGAACTTGCTGTACACGATTTTGTTTTATCGCGTCAATTTGATAATTGTGCGAATAATTAGTTATCGATCACTGTACTTTGCTTGAGTGGTGCGTGTATCCCCCTTTATTTGCAGCTCGGCTCGCTCCCATTGTTTTAGAACCTGTTGACTGCTTGGAAGAGTTCTTTTGGGTATGAATGCCTTAATGTGTAATTGTAGTACATTTTTAACGTGTTCGGCATCAAATTGTAACTCAGTCCCCGAAAACTATTTGTCGATCGAAACTGTTGGGGTTGTCTAACTAATCACTTTGACAATGTGTTCAATCGTACCGTGGCATTAAGATCGAATCTTGTTTTGAACATTTGGAATCATTGGTTTTGTCGCTACGCGTTGCTCAACATCTTCATGGAAGGTCGTGACACATGACCCTACATCAGTTGCATAGAGTGGTCCGCCTCCGTTCAGGTAAACATCCATTGCTGATTACGTCAAAGTCAAACACCGGATAATGCGCTGAGGCGTATGGGTTTGTGACACTTTTTCCTCACTCCATTTGTTCATGGCACTTTGTGATTCACGTCTAACAAAGTTGTGGTAGACATGAGAAAACAGCAAAACAATTTAAACAAGGCACTATTCCACTTTCATCCACTAAATTTCAAGTGTTAACAATTCCGTTTGGGAGAACTAACACGATTGGGGAGCGGAATAAGGCGGTTACTCTACAGAAGGTAGCTCGTATGAAGAAAGATTTTAAACATTTGCCATGGCCACCAGAATTATTTTTTTTGGAAGAAATGAGGAAAAGCAGTACGGCTTCTCGATGTACGAAGCAAGGTGTGAAACGTATTGATGTACTGTGTACCGTTGATGGATGTGCTGTGTTGCTAATCATCGAGACCGATCATCTCCCCAAGAAGTGATCCAGTTTGGTCGACTCTGTCATAGGTCTCTCTTGGAAGGGATCATTGTATTATCACTGTATTAGCGACTCATACAAACTATTAATACCTCTTTTGATGCTTATCCTCAACCCGACACTGCATGACAAATTTCGTCCGTTTGGACCGTCTGAATGACGAATCGGACAGGCCACTGATGCCCGTAAGACTGGTGGCCGAGAGGAAAATGGGTTTATAGTACGAAGGGTTGCTGGTTCGACCTCACAATTCAGTCCATCTCTACCTGCTGACGAGCTCTAATGAGAGCGAAACTCGAGTCTAGTGCTTCTTTTCGAAAGAGGCTGTCTGGAAAGTCTATCTGAATGCGAACGCTGCGATCAAATGTGAGTGATGGTCAACTTGAAAATAAACCAAATCCCTGACTACTCATCAGTAATCCAAAATATCGCCTTGCAGGTTTAATGAGTTCTGTGATCTCGACCTGTCTCGGAAGTCCTAATCGCGGGGTTATCGATTGGAGTTAACAGGCAGTAACTGTGTCTCCTCTCGAGACGATCGGGCAACCTGATCATTGCTCACAAGCGAGAGTGGTTGAGCGTTCAGATTTGATGATTCGGTCGTGCCTAATGTGAGGTCAATGGCGCAGTGGTTAACACGGTTGCCTCATGATTGGAATGTCCGGAGTTCAAATCCCGGCCGTGGCAAGGATATGCACTACTGATGAGCTCTAATGAGAGCGAAACTCGAGTGTGGTGCTTCTTTTCGAAAGAGGCTGTCTGGAAAGTCTATCTGAATTCGAAGGCTGCGATCAACCGTGAGTGATGTTCAACTTGAAAATAAACCAAATCCCCGATTACTCATCGGTAATCTATCTGATTAGCCAAAACAAAGACGAAATTGGTCATACAGTCTCAGGCGTCGGTGTATACTGAAAACACCATTTCGAGCCTTTGCGGCAGTAGCGAGGGCAGGCTGGTAAACCGGGACTAATACGGCGGGCGAACTGCTTCACATTCATCACCACCGGCTTAGTTCCGCCCAACCAATCTGATCGATTGACATCTGTTAACATTTGCTGAATCATTCATATGATTGGTTGCTATGTCACATGCTGTGGTGCAACGACCAATCGTTTATCGTGGACGGATGGCCACTGTTTGCGCAGTGTTTCTTAGACATGCTTGTTCACTTTCCCACTTGCGACTGTCAATACAGTACTTGTTTCCCCAGTGTTGTTTCACCACACCAGTGGACACAACAGAGATGGACTGTATTTGTCTGCATTAATAGCGTATGAAACTAGTTGTAACTCAATGAACGCTTGCTTTTGCCGAAGAGTGACGATCCCTCAGTCAGGACTGGTTATTCCTATTTACGAAAATCAGTCAACTTTCCCTGTTTCACTTTAAGTTGGAGTATGAACACTGCTCTCAGCAGTATGATAGTGTTAGCAATACCTGTTCGAGTACCTATGTCCACGCTTTAGAAGAGTGCTTTTTCAGCTCGCCTTATTGAAGTGGAAATCCAGAAATGTCAGATGACCACATTTCAGAGCCGACAGTTGCTCTACTTATAAGGTTCTAGCAGCTCAGGTCTTGCTTCTGTTCACTCTGGATATCCTAATCAACGAGGGTGACTTTCGACAAAATATCTTATTAATCGATATTTTGTAAACTGTTAACGGGTTCAATGTCCTTATTGAAGCCTCAGGATAAAGTATTTACGGAACGTATTCCGAACACAGGAAGACAAAACCCGCACAGCGTCAGCAATCTTTAAGCTCATTACTGAATTGCATCTTGCGAAAGTTACGATATCACATTTGCGTACATTCATGGGCAGGTAGCTATCGGTCAATTCGGTCACTCATTGAGTTCACATGCGTCCGCGGCAGATTTCAAACGTGTTTTGTGTCATTCTGGAATGGTTGTAGCTGGGGTGCAGCTATAAGCTAAAGCTGTTCAATGAAAATATTGTCGAGTGGGCAAATCACGTGACGAGATCATCTTCCCGTTTTTTATGGAGTTTTATTGACCACTGTTGGACTGTCACAGCAGTGTTCCAACAATGTACGGTGCATGGAGTTCCGTATTAAATTACTCGTAAAATCGGACGACGTTCGTCATTTCCGGATTCAGTGAAGCAAATACTCAAGGAAACAAGTTGATTACATTGTTTAACTCCGCATTTCCTTTTTTAATTACCAGGCAGAATTTTAATAAATTAGAGAGGAGGCAGTAAATGATTAACATTCGTCAAGAGGCTAGCCGGCGAACAGGAGAGTGGCAATCTAAGTCTGCTCCGGCAACTTTCACGACATCAATTGAATCTCCATCACCGGTAGCGCGTGAGCTTAATATATCGGCTTTTTCTCAATACTGGAGACTAGAGACTCCGAATAGCCTTAGGAATCTTACTTGCATTCAAACCTCCCGCGTAAGTAATGAGGAGAAGACCTCGGACTGGTTGCACTAAACAGTTCTTATTCACGGGGAATCTATCATTGGCTGACATCAACTGCACATACAAAATCGCGAGCCATAATCTGATTGATGTAATACAAGAACTTGGCGAATAATGAAAGACATAATGTCGAAACTGTTTGTCCATTCCTGCTTCTACACCCCAAGGCTCCGGTGGATTGATCTGCTGCCAGACTGATTATCGTGTCGGGGTTTAGATGAATGGTGGTCGCTTAAGTTTTTGTCACGTTTTGGTGATGCGTATTCATCCAGTGCTGTCCACAATTTTTATGGTAGCATTCCATAAGTTCATCTCTGATTGTCGATTAGAGGCTTTTAATATTCTACTTTCCTATAGAATGGGCTCTAATTTTTGCATAACCAGACGACGAGAAATTCACTAGTCAAAAGCTACAGTAAATTGGATCAGAAAATACTTTATACTGTCCGCTGTGTATAAACTCGCATTATTTCCGGTATGAGCATGAATCCAGCATTTCCACTGACATTTAATCGGCTCTCGTTTAAGACAAGTATGAAGACTGAAACCTTAAATTTAGATGAATCGTGTTGAGAAGAACCCAGGCAAGATACAATCCAGCCAGCCTATTCTGTCGAATCAAACTGGGGAGCTGTTGATCGTAACATTTATATGCAAAAAGCATAAACGAAAACTGCGCTTTCACTCCAATCATTTGCCGCGTAGATCCACTGACACAGTTATCGCATTGGTTCGATAAATGCGCGTAGAGTCAATGTCCTCTGTCTCCTGTTATAACTCCGTCTGTCAATTGTACGGTGAGTGACAATGAAGATCAAACTATGGGGACAGTAGGGAAATTGATCGATACGCTCAACGGTGATAGACAGCGACGGTTCATCACTGGATGTCAGTGAATGCGCACTTTACTATGCACATTCAGAATGTCAAGACGGTGGGTGGAAAACTGGGACTAACGTGTTGTTGTTAAGAGAACGATATTAACAAACCACATGAAATTTAAAATATAAATTGTAAACTGAAACAGGTCAGCAATTTGTTGATTGGTGAGTAGGTACACTTTTTAATGTAATTCGAAAACCTGCAGTCTGCTCAATCACGTGTACAAAAGCATCAAACATCTTCGACGGCTTTTGTTATTCACCTTTTGAGATGTGTGACCAAGTAAGACTTCACTTATATGTGTTCTTGTTATTTTTCTGCTCAGCTAGGCTGCTTCTTGTTCGGCTGTTTTTTTAATGTGCTAGTTTGGATTTCCGTGTTTGTTAAAAGTTTCCGAGCTCCGCACGTTCTTATTTCACCTGAATTAGAACTCTGGTGCATGGAGTGAGTATGTTCACAAATCCCCGACCTCGTCCTAAGTAAGGTCAGGTTACCGCTCTGCTTTTTAACGCAAAAAACCAGATTAGTTACATCGTTACCATGTTTATTGGTTTTAAATTCGGATAGCGGTTGACGGAATGCTATTCGGTTTGCCAATTGTCAAACCTGGTTTTTACGAATGAACGGGCCTACTGATTGCTCCTGAGTAGTCAACCTATTATACACAATTATTCAGAACCACGTAATCACATTCTGTAATTTTCTCAATTTTCTTGTCGTCTTATCCCATCGATTACCAGAGACCATGGTTGGACTGTACAACAAACTTTGCAATGCAAAATGTTCTTCATTTCCTCATAAAATTATTTTGTATGTTATATCTGAAGACTGATATACAGATTGGGAATAACACAACGTTTCGAGCAAGTTGTAATACTCAACGTTTCAACCACCTCGGGTGGCCTTCCTCAGGAGTGTTGTCTGAAGACGTTTGTAAACTCTAGTCTAACCAACCACAAATCTGTTGGGCACATAAGACCACTAGCCTTGCTTTTGGTGTACGAAACGGCGCGCGTTCAGCGCGCTTCTCGTTCGAACGCATTGCGCGTCAAAATTGGTTCCAGTACCTTGTTCTTGTGGGTATGTAAGAGATTAAGGTGAGAGCCCGGGAGCAGCAGAATAGTTGTCGACTTTAGACTCCCGGAGGAATCTTGACGATAATGTACGACTTCCGTGGACCAGAGAGAAATTCCTCGTAATCCATTCACTGTCTGGTTAACCTGTTGTCCCAGCTCCAGTCGATTAGGGTTTGTAATGCCTCTATTGACCGACAACACCCGCGTGTTTTCTGTTCTGCTCATGACGCATCCACATAAGCCACGTTTATTGGTTGTCAATGTTGCACGATTTCCAGTGCTCGAGGTCGGATCACTACGGCTTCCTTCTTCTTCTTCGCTACCTTTGCTTACCAGTCGTACTTGCTTGTCCGCTCGGCGATGAGCTGTTCGTCTGGTTTCACTGTGCCGTTAGAACATCCCGGTTACATATCTACCCAAGAGTGTATTCTGAAGTCCAGATATTTATGCAGACTGTTTTTCACGAAGTTGACACCAATCTAGCAGAATTAGATTAACACAAGGCAACTTATGATCACACCAGATCAATCCGCGCAATGGTCAATCACCTATTTAGAGGTGAACAAATATACGCATGCAAGTAGTCAGATAAAACATAGCTTAGGGTGTTTTATCCTAACGTGGTTAGGTTTTGCATGTAACACAGTACTGGTAGGCAAAAAGCTCGACACTTGTAAATTTAAGCTGATCGCGTGGTAACCAAATGCAAGACATCAATAGGATCAGTCCAATGAATATAATTAAATCAGATGTGACTTGCACGGATTCGACAGTGTTAATGTCGAGGCAAAACTCTGTTATTCATTCCTACTGTCTAATGTGTAAAAGTATGACATGAAACAGTACCACTATTCTGTCCATACTTTCAAGTATGAATCCATAACATACATCTATCTCGAAGATACTGCAGGAATAGCGAACACAACTGTGCTACATCGGTACAGTTACTGTCAAGTGAAAATCACTGATCTCTACGGAAAATCGAATTTCTGTCATTGCAATGATAACCAAGCGTTGTCTACTCTTCGATTAATTTCACTGTTCTCTTGTTTCACATAGTAACCATATCCAACCCAGATATATCTTCCAACAATACTAGGCGAGTTTGTAGGACTCAAAATAGCACAGTCTAGGCAACATTTTAGAATGAGTTGCCCACATCTCAGTGACGCAACAACGTGACTTTGTTGTGACATCACTTTGACTACGTCAGAGTGCGAAAATTGCATGATACACCAAGGGAAGGCATAACATGTCTTAGGTTTTACGAAAAAATTGCTAATTTTCGGTCGACTTTTTCTTGATTTGTAAATCTTCTTCGTCCATGAATAGAACTTTTTACAAACCATCAATTGGCAGAAAAATTATCGTGATAGGCACAATAAGTTGGGGGAATCACATTTCTGCACTCACTGGTTCATCCTGAGTCTCAAGTTTGACCCGAATTACGTGCACCTCCTCCCATGTCACTTTTCCTGGCTGTGGTTACAAAAGCCTGTTGGGATTGACCGCTAACCCGACTGGGTTTCGAGGCCTGGGTTTTGCATCGGTTGAAATCTCCGTGACATGGTGTAAGGTCCGGATTTTGTTGCCGGGCCCACAGTTATGAAAATTGTGCTCGATTGATAAGCGCATTCGATATCCTGGCCCTCGGGCTGACTAATGCAAATGGCCGGTGGAAACCATCATGATTCTCTTGCTGGACAGTCAGTTTAGGCTGAATTTTCCATTCACATTTTGAACAGCTCTGGGAAAGAAACATTGTAACTGACAGATGATGTTATTTTTGGGTTGGGCTGTTCACTTAGGAGAGCACACTTTTCGTTTTTCAGGAGGACGGAAGGTAGACTAAAAGACGAAATGATCTATTGGACATTAAACAAAATTACATATCTCGTCCAGTTTGTCCACAGTCAGCGAGTCCCACGTTTAGTATGTCGAATACCAGTCTAGGATAGCTCGTTCACTGGATTTCATTTCCACAGTTGTCGGGACTGTAACAGCAAACTCAAGTGTCCATAGTCAATCCAGAGTAAGTGAGCAAACTGAAATCGTAGCCGGAGTTCTAGTCCTCAATATTCGTAGCAAGCTTTAACGAGAGCGAAACTCAAGTCTAGTGTTTCGTTTCGAACAGGGCTGTGTGGAAAGTTCATTAGAATGTGACAGCAGCGATCAAATGTGTGTGATGTTAAACTTGAAGTTGACCAGATGCCCGACTACTCACCAGCGAACCGATTATGGTTTAATGCATCAGTCCGTACTAGAGCAGATCGACTCACATAGGATGGACCAATAAACAGCTTGTACACAGTGATCGGCTGCTGTACCTTCCGTTCGTTCTCTCACACTGATCCATGTGAATGTAAACATCGAAAATGGCAAAGCACTTTACAAAATACCCTATTCTTCTATCATCTTAGGATTGAAAGCAATAAACGACACGGTTTAAATGGTATCAAACCTGAACATGGACTCTGAGTTATCTTCAACCACAAACTGTTCCCAACGAAAAAATCGTTGCCGATTCTTTACGAGAAGTTGGAATAAGCAGGTAAGAAAGTAAACGTGACGAGAAAAACGAGAATCAATTTTTACAGTAGGCCGACTTAGATTCCACGCAATTTACGGCAGTTTGACTAAATTCGCCGCCAGTTCGGCAAATTGTTAAGGCGCTTGACTGTTAAGGTGCTTGACTGACGACACTGGCCCAACATAGGTTGCGTGAAGCTGCGTACCATTACAAATGAATGGACTGGTGTACAAAAACGGTTTGTATACATAAGCGGCTTGTTCGAGTGACCAAAGACAACAATTGAATTGTTTGTTAGCCCGAGATTCACAGCTGTCTGTGCACAAACCCACATCGCTTCTGTGAGCATACGCATATTGCGACTGACGCAACCACATGCTGATCCTTTCCATTCGCACTCAGCCTCTTTTGCCCCCGCCTGTGTCAAATCTCAGTTCAAGTGGCACGTGTAGACTCTTTTGGCGTTTCTCATCCCACTAACGATTACGTAACCACTCCGATCACGGTTCAGAACGTTCGCTAAATGAGACAGTAATCTCATCAAAATAAGCATACTCGGCACGAGGGCACTGTGCAAATACGTGTTCCCCAAAAACCGGTCCTGTATTCCACCCCTCTGATAGTGCAAGGAGGGGGGAGATGTGCGGATCAGTAATGGCTTTATGATAGATCGATCATTCCGATAAGCAGGAAAGGATGCTGGACGAACCACACTCAGTGTTTCCCGTTTGAATGAATGACTTTCCACATTTCACGCATCAATGGAGCGAACTGAGGAGGGTTTGGAAAGAGTGGTGAGACAACCCACAGAAGAGGGTGAAGCACATCGGAGCTCTAAGTCTTCACTGATCGGCACGAACGATAACAGACTGTTGCAATGTTCGTTATACCCAGGTTCACTACGACTGAGATTTCTAGATTTGTGCGTCTGCTGGCTGCTGCTGTCCTGCTTAAATGCTCGGCTGACATTCCCTGCTCGTGTACTCCCGGTTAAGTAAATAGCGAAAGCAGGGCATGCGTGTTCTTTGCGAATCGTGTCGTTCCTTTACGCAGTTGTTGCAAGTGCTCTAAGTAGAATGGAGAGATTGATAAAGACGTTATGTATGATAACATACCCGCAAACTGTAAAAATATGACACATTTGGCTTAAAGTAGCAGCCACATCCCAGTAACATAAATGGACGGAGTCGAGTGTATTGAAATCCCCGAGGGCCACGGGATCAAACAATTCGGCCTGTCACCTGAATTGTGTAGAGCCCACCTGTTTGGGTTCAGAAAACGACTGTGAATACAGAATGTTTCATGATGGGTTACTGATACCCATGGAGCTGGCAACGTTTGATTAAACCACGTGTTGCTAACCTGTCTGATTGATAACGTCCATACAGTCATTATCGATTAGATGGTTTGTGCAGCAGACCAAATACCGTTTGCCACTAAATTCCAACGGACACCAGGACAGCCGTAATTTGCTTAGGTAACCGCCCATAAACTGTGTA
The DNA here is from genome assembly GCA_008508345.1 of Paragonimus westermani. NCBI lineage: Eukaryota > Metazoa > Platyhelminthes > Trematoda > Plagiorchiida > Troglotrematidae > Paragonimus > Paragonimus westermani. The sequence goes on from QNGE01000377.1 coordinate 230,753, forward strand.
CCAAAGGGGACACCGAACAACTCTTCTGAGTGAACGTGGTCTAAAGCTTGCCTAATTTGAGGTCATTGTTGCAGTGTTTAACACATCTGTCCGAGAAAGGTTTAGCCAGAGTTGTAAACCTTATTATAAAGAGAGGATACACCAGTGAAGGTCTCTAACAAGAGCGGAAATAAGGTCCATTGTTTCCCTCAGTGTTATATAAATGCGAAAGCTGCGATTGATTGTGTGATGTTCAGCCTACAACAATCAAATCCTCCACTAATTACCAGCAACATACAATTCCTTTTTGTTGGCTATTATGTATTGTTTGCAATTACCCTGTTTGTCGAATGCGTACACATACGTAATGATGGCTACCGTTAAATAGTATGAAGTGTTTCCGAGCGTTAGCTTGACTGAGACATGCGGTATGTCAAGGGCGTTGTTCTCTTGCAGTCCATGATACACTAGATGAAGGACCAAGTTGGTTTACACGGAATATTATTGGAACATTTAAGTCGCAAGTGCTAATTCAAGATTGAGACGTTCCATTTCTCAGTTGAGACTGTGGATATGTTGTATTCCTGGCCATACACAAGCGAGATTGGCAAAGACACTTTGGTCTGTCTTCACTTGTGGATTCGGAACTGCATCCGGTTACCGATTGAAGTAGGGGGTGTCTAACGCCCTTTTGTTGGGTGGTTTGGTAACTGGGCTGTTTTGTGACGAAGGAACCAGCACAACTGGGGGTGGTTAACCCTTCTTGTCTCTGTCAATTAGCCACCATCGAATGGGGTTCTTGCACGATCAACGTGACCTGTTGTCAGGACATAGTTCCATAAGAATTGGGATACAAAGTCAGTTAGTAAAAAAACACTGTGCATGAGGAGAGTATCCTTACACTGGGGACTACTTACTGAATTCACCAAATCTGGACGGAGCTACTAGGTAGCCAGGTAATGGGGTGAAGACTCCAGCCTATCACTGAGCCAAGTGAATAGATTTTGTCTGGCCATCCTTTGGGGCTCAGGATTACATAAAGTACAGGTGGCAAACGTTGCTGTATATAGTGGTATGTTTGTATGCACATAGCTGTTATTACTTTCATGTAATTTTCAGTTTTCGGGTCGTTGTTTTCAGATTATTTTTGATGAAAATTTCGTTGTCATAACCCTCCTAACAGTTGAGGTAGACAACAGTCTCGACCACAATATCGTCCGTTCAGATTGATGACAGCTTTGAATAAACAAATGACCAGATTACTGATGAGTAGTCGGGGATTTGGTTTATTTTCAAGTTGACCATCACTCACA
>QNGE01000377.1:232487-255206 GCA_008508345.1 Paragonimus westermani
TACCATTTTCCATATCTGTTTCCATTTTAGGCACAAGATTTTCCATTACGTGCTAATGCAAATCACTTTGGTGCATTAGAATTTCCACCTTAGATTCTTGGACGTGATGGCAAGAACGCGATTGGTATAGAGTTGGCAGTTGGCTTTACTATTAATCTCTGAAAATCGGCGTTAGCTTGATTGTTAATGAAGTCACGGCAACAAGCGAATCTAGACAGCGAACAAATCTTCCAGTGATTCAGCAACTAGAGAGTAAGCTCGATTGTAAGAACGCGTTCTCAGTCCTGTTGGTTTGAGCAGTCATAAGGTACAGCGTATCTCATGGCTGGTTTACACTGATTATGAAATTAATGTCAGTTTTATCTGCAGCTTGCTCATAATAATCCAGCGTATCCAGCTGACTGTGTGACAAGATTGGTTTTTATTTGGAATGGTCCTTCGATTTGAGCCGGTATTACAAAGAAGTATTACGCACGCTGTGTCTATGCAACCAATGTTGCGAGTGCAATCCAGCCATCTGAATCCTTCCACATCAAACTGTATCTAACGGATGGGTGGCTCAGTGTTCAGTTCTCTTTCTGGCTGTGCTCATTTGTCCAATTCAGAACAGGGCGGAACAAACCAGAAAACATTTGCATCCTTTTTGTGTAGTTTTGCAGAAGGCAATGGACTTCGTCGTGTGAACGAGGTCCAGGATGCCTTATTTATCAAATAGGGCACGATATATGACCTATCTCGGTCAGACACAGGCGTCCTTGAGAAACTGGTGACTGGTCGGGGATTGGTAGTGTACGACCTAACTTGCGATAATGAATCCTCGATAACGATTTTGCCTGGTGTCAGTATCTATCAGAGTTGTTGTTTTGGTTCGTCCAGATACATTGCCGTATTACCCGGTGACCCTGAATCCATTAATAAACGACCATGAGCCACAAGCTTACCATTAAGGGATGAATGATTGTACATTGTCCCGTGTGTATAAAGTGATGAAGTGCAATACGGACTAGAGTGCTTCATCACAAGGGTTTGAAGCTATCTGATGGCAGCTGCAGCCAAATTGAAGCCACATGCGTCATCGCTCAACAAATGAATGATTTTTGTGATTTCAACTTGGAGAGCTCTAATGAGAGCAAAACTCGAGTCTGGTGGTTCTTTTCGAAAGGGGCGGGCTGGAAAGTCTATCCGAATACGAACGCTGTTATCAAATGTGAGTGATGTTCAACTTGAAGAGAAGTCCTAGTCGAAGGATCATCGATTGGAGTTAACAGGAGAGCTACAGTCTCTTCTCAAGACACCTGGGCAATCAGAGCATTACTCACAAGCGAATCTCACTGAGCATTCATATATGATGATTCGTTCGTGCGGCGATCAACAACACAGTTGACTCGTGGAATCGTGATTGGCGTTCTAGTGCCGACCGTGACAAGGATATGCGCTGGTGAGTATCTCTAACACGAGTGAAACTCGAGTCGAGTGCTCGTTTTCCAAAATGGCCGACTGGACTTTCTATGGGAATGTGACGGCCGCAATCAATTATGGATAGTGTTCAATTTATATGAAAGATAAAATCCCCTACTAGTAACCATAGCCACCAGTTTTCTCTCGTTTGATGACATCAGTGAGGTCGAGGGTAATGTCAACTACCACTCAGTGTGCTCAGTATTCATTCCTAGAAGACACGCGACAAAACAATCAGGCGTCGAAAGCCTAAACCAGTTGACAGGAAGCGATGGTACGGATGATCATCGATGGTAGACAATAACCTGACACCAGTGAACAGGCACCGTTTGTCTATAATGAACGGAGGGTTAAAGAGTTTGTGCAGAGAATTCAACTAAAGGTGATGCAACCACCAATCCTTTGGTTTGTACTCTTAGAAGATAGGATCAAAATATCCTCCGTGAATTCACAATAATCTTCCCCGAGTAACTGACAACAAAGAGGTCGGTGTAGTTGGCATAGCTTTCCTGTAGGGGGAACAGACTTCCTATGGGTTACCACCGGAGTGGATTTTGTCTTTCTTGTCAGGGCATGGGGCCACAAGTCATGATAGCACGACATCCACGCTCCAATGGGAGGCTGCCAGTATTCCTCAGCAGAACTGCTGATCGGGACCTCATACAGAAAGAGTTGTGTCCGTCTCTCAAACCCCACATGCCATGTGTATCAGATGCTACTTTTTTTTTTTTCTGCTAAAATCAAGGACCGATTCCAAAGGCACCTGGATGCCAGTGATTCATAGTTTGTGAAAAGTCTCTAGTTTATGTTTCGGTTGCTTCCAGTGTATTTCATTGACCCTTGCATCGATCGATGGGATGATCGGTGGGCTTGGCACAACACTATCAATTTATCATCTTCAGACTGTAAGTCATTTAGAAGAAGTCTCAAACCCCTTGGTTACCACTTCCCGTAAAATTTTCTGAAGTCAACCGCTTCAAAAAATACTGGTGTAGACTCTGAAGTACATTTAGACTATTTGAGGTCTAATCTGAGAGCCATGAAGATTCTGTAGATTACAGTTTTGTGGTGAGTACCTTAGGTTCATGTTCTACTCAAGCGACCTACCCGGCCGAACTATCATACCAGCGTACAAATGGACAGTATATTATCACTCAGTGGATGTCAGGAAAACTTACTGGACAAGGTTGAATCAGGAAGTTATTTCTGATAAGGTTGTGTGTTGAGCCAATGAGTTCATTGGTCTCATTGACCAACCGATCACCCCCACCACCACCCTTATGCCAGTCCCATTGTAAAAAGGATGTCCACCAGAGAACAGTCCATAGTTGGGCATGACAAACAGAAGACACTGAAATTGTTTACTTATTATCTTGTAGATAACTACTTCTGAAAAATGCATCTAATGGTGTTGGGTTGGGCTTGTGCACAGGTGAGCACCACAGTGAGGAATGGAATTGAAACGACAATGTAGTACAAACGAAACACATCCAGTTCCCCAAAGTTGTTCATAAATCTCATGCGTGTGTGGTGAGCTGACTGACTCAGTGCTGCAGACCAAGTTTGCACCGAGGGAACCTAAAGACGAATAGGTTTTGTGTTTGTTTCAAGTGGCTAAATCTACATATTAGACGTTCTCATTTTTGAGGCACATATGAACCACAAGAAAGCCATTTATGCCGTACCAGAGTACAAACTTCTGACAACAAGCATCTTTCGGGGTTTGTATTGTGTGAAGGAGATTATCATAACCAAGGGAGGTGGAAAGAGGGAACAGATATTAAACAACCGACGTAACTTGTTATGCAGAGGACAACCAGTTGTTGTTAGTTAGAACAATGTTTGAATTTCAAAGCAAACGAGAGAATTTGTAGCAAATATTTCATATCTATCCTCGAGGTAGTTATATATGTTAATACTAGTTACTGAAAAATGAAAAGTGGTCAGGTTTGGGTATCTCGAACTCACAGATAAGGACAACACTCTATTCTGAATAGTCAACGTTAGCCGAGCATAAGCGCCAATGTAGAGCCCCACTGTAGGGACTATACTGAATAGTATTTATTATGGTCGCATTCATCTGTACCTTTTCGATGATTTTGGGTTTTTACCTACTTTTGTTCTGGTCAAGCTATCTATTTTGTAACATTCGTCCCGCGGCTTAAAACACAGTTCGCTAGGTGCCTCACTAGCTTGACTTGTTTCTGTGTGAATTCTATTTTCCAGAATCGATACCAATATATCGGGGGTCAACGCGTTGAGTGTTTGTTTTTCATTGCAGATCGGTTTTTCTATAGTGAATACTGACTGAACAGTATTCTGTTGGACTGGTAGGCTCACAGTTTCCAAGCGTTCCGATACAGTCGTCAATTGCTTCTCGATGAGTTCGTTCTTTTGCGTACCTGCATGTTCATTATTTTTCTTGATGTAATCGTTCGCGTATGTGTCCAAGATATAGTCGTTTATATATTTTCTTAATCCGGTTAAATTAGTAGTTCTTGGTCGCTCATAACCGTATAACCATCACATGACATGACGTCCGAAGTATCATCTAAGCACGTTGATAGCCTCTCCATCGGTTCTAATGCCCTAGTGGTGTCTCCGTTTTTGGAAACTAACCCTTTTCTTCGATTTCTTTACTCAGAAGAAGAATTCTTCAGTAACGGAATTTTGTCTGATCAAACAAGATTTCGTCGGTTGTTAGCCAAGCTTCCGAGTGAAATCATCGTACAGCTTTGTGATGTTATAGTAAACCGATCGGTGGAGCATAAGTATGGAACCTTAAAAAGAGCGATTAATGATTGAGTGACGTCCTCTGGAAAGACTCGAGTGCAACAACTTTCCCACGACCTAAAACTAGGCGACAAATGTTCTACAACGTTGCCAGTAAAAATGCAACAACTTGTCGGCAACTTGCACATGGACGAAGCTCTCCTCCGGGAACTCTGGCTTAAAAGATTGTCCGAAGCAACGCAAGCAATAGTTTCCGTTGCTCGTTCACAAACTCCTGCCGAAACGGTGAAAATCGTTAATCAAGTAATGGAGTGTTTTTAACCAATACTTGGTCACTTAAGTGTACCACATCCTGTTCCACGTCCCAAAGTAGGCGCACGCAGTCCCGACAATGTAGTTACCTCAAAACGTGGTCCAACAAGCATTGAGGCTGTAGGAGCAGAGATTGTAGCTTTACAGCTTTGTTTGGACCGAAATTCTTCAAGCCGTTCCTCAGGTTGTCGACTGTGGTCAGAAACTGACTGGTGTTGGCATCACGAACGTTTTGTTAACCAAGCCAAACGGTGCACCAAACCATGCACCTACGCATCATCAAGACGATGAAATTCAGCGGTCGAACTTTAACGGCAAACAATGCCGTCAGTGTTGACTCACCCTGGTCGATACCGGGGTGCAGATTAGCGTGTTTCTCTCTGCGAAATACGAGGTACCACGCCCCTACAACCCACAGCTCCGTGCTGCAAATGGCATGCCTACAACTACTTATGGGCAGCGATATTTAACCCTTAATTTGGGCCTCCAGTGAAAAAACCGTTGGTGGTTTACAATTACCGCGGGATCGATTTTCTCCGGCATTTTGACCTTCTGATCGATACAAAATGTCGTCCATTAATCGATTCCAGCATTAAGCTAAGCATACCAGGCGCGCACACAACAGTTGCGGTCATAACATCCACATGTACTCACCCTCACCCTGCAGTGCATTCACCTTCCCGCCAAGCAGTACTAGAGACATTACTCAATATGCTTCATTCTCGCATACGCGCTTCAGTTAAACTCGTCACCGAACGCTTCGTATGGTCTAAGGTAAACCACGATGTTCACAATTGGAGCCGTTCTTGCCTTCAACACCAGCGTTCCAAAGTCCACCGTCATACGAAAAGCCTCCTTGACACTTTTTCTTTGCCGGACGCACCCCTTCACCACGTGCGCGTCGAACTGGTGGGCCCCTTACCATCCTCAGATGGCTCTATTTGTCTGTTAACGTGTATTAACCGCTTCAAAAGATGGCCTGTAGCCGTGCCAATACCCTAAGTGCTCACCAGAAACGGTAGCCAGCACTTTCTTGGAACGTTAGGTGGGACAGTTCGGTTGTCCAGCATTGGTGACTACAGATCGTGGCTCAAAATTTGAAGAACGCTTTGCTGCTGTTTAAAATACGTTAGGATGAAAGCAAATTCGCATTAAGGCTTGCCATCCGGCAACAAATGGGATGGTTCGACGTTTTTATCGTCAGCTAAAACCGCTTTTAGTGCGCATGCTAATTCTTCATGGAAAGAGACACTCCAGTAAGTTCCTTTAGGACTGCGAAACACGATGAAAGAGGGCTTCAACACCACCACAGACGAACTAGCTTTCGTTTGTACACTTAAGTTACTGGATGAACTCGTTTTAATTGTATCTTCAGCACCGCACGATTACGGTAAGTATACAGCTCATTTGGTGTACCACATAAGTAAGTTACGCTCGGTGCAGCCTAGAGGGCAATCATCAGTTGTGCATGTACACATGCAAATACCCTCGTGTACTCATGTTTTTCTACGTATGGATGACCTGCGTCGACCAGTACAACCCCATACACCGGTCTCTATAGTGTCCTCGCAAGAGACACAGACTTTTATCTTCAGACTGAAATAAACATTTATGAGAATCATCAGCCACAACTCCGTCGACAAGTGGCGTTCCTCGTTTGAAACCCCCGGTGGCAGAAAAAAGCGTTCGGTCCCCAGAATCTCCTGCTGTTGTCGCTATCCCCACAACTCCAACTCTCTCTACCATCAGGCATAATCGTCTTGGTAGGGAGCTTGGCGAGCCCGTACGTTTTGCGAAATATGTTAACATGCTTTATTTTTGGAAATGATGTTTTTTGTTCAGTATAACGCAGCACAAACATTCATACTCATCGTTTTTGTCCACCTGCTGACCCATGTTATTCTGACTTATGTTGTGTCTGGACTCAACGATGTTTTTTTAAAAAAGTACCAAATAAGACTGATAACTGTCTACCTTCTCAGTTTTTCACTTGTCGGGTATTTGGACATGTTTACTTTCATGCATTTGTAATTACTTGATACGCTACCAGGTGCGTAACACAAACGGTGCTGTTCGAGACCACGTTTATTCGCATGCTAACCATTTTCTTTCTTGAGTCTGTCAATTTTAGACAGGAGCACAAGAAGAAGAGGACACCAAAAGCAACGACACCCAAAGTTGCATCGTCCATGAAGTCATCGGCTGTGAAGTTATTATTGGTCGACCGGCTATGCGGACACAGTGAGTTATACATTTCCATCGATCGTGCGAGTACTTCACTGTGTTTACTCTCTCCCAGACGAACCACACATGATACATGGAGAGATAAATTCCAGCTACCTACCGTACAGAACTGGACAAACCTACCTCCTTTTTTCTCCTAAGAAGTCCTAGACTTGGGCAACCCACTACGATGGACAAGAAACACACCGAAGACTAAATAAAATAAACCAACACAGCCACTACTTTCGACCGACCCCTTCCCCTGAACTTTGACATTCCCTATCCCGTGTCATTATTCTGTGTGTGCATCACGCTATAACTGTGATCAGCAAAGGAAAGAATATACATATATTCCCTCCTTTCTTTCTGTTGGGCTGATTCCAACACCACCTAGCTGTTCAGATACGAGATTGGAGATATCTTTTCTTGTCGAAATCCTTCAATTCCAACGATTGTCTGAGCAATGTAGTCTGGGAAGAACCCGTTTTAGTTGTCCGAAAAGAAGTTTACTCGATTCTCTGGGAACACATAAGTTAAAACACATGATAAAAGTCAGTGTGGTCTCAGGAATTTTTTTTCGAATATGTCCACGAGCACCTAACAGATCAGCTGAGTTGAGTTGTATATCATATGAAGCTTGGACTAACGAAAACGTTCAGAACATTACAATAAGAATGAATAAAAAATTGGAACTCGTAACTAGTTTACACGTCATTCAACATCTGTTTTGGTTGAACAATTCAACTGTGTAGATTTCTCTCGCTTTTTCGAGTTGAACAGTGTTCATTCGGTTGAGGTCAGTCGTTGCAGCGTACTTGTCAACTCGACGATGTAGCGTTGCGCAAACTAGAGGAGCGGGGATGTATAAACAACGCGTACAGTTGTGAGTAAAATTGTAGTATGGACTAGGCAGACGAGCAAAATTTCACTGGTTGATAGTTCAAAAAGTTTGGACACGTGTGAACACGTGAACAGCGTGAAACCACATCGGTTGATGTCACGTATGTCAGCCACATATTTACCACATGGATTAAGAAATATAACAGACCATATTGACAAGGTGATTAGTGGGGAACTTCGGTTTTACATAAGTTGAACATCACTCACAACTGATCGTAGCTGTTGTATCCCCATATAGAATTTTCAGTCAGTCCCTTTCGAAAAGAAGAACTAGACTTGAGTTTCACCCTCGTTTGAGCTCATCAGTAGTGCATATCTCTGCCACGGTCGGGACTAGAACTCCGATCATGTTTTCATGAGGCTAACTTGTTGTTGGCCACTGCGCCATTGACCTCATCTTGGGCACGACTGTTAACATGATTGAGTTTATACAACGCTCTGGAGACTGGGTCACTTCAAGATCGACCGGAGATTTATTTCTTAAGCAGCAGTGCTCAGATCTAAGTCATGAAAGCAAATCAGCGTGACAATTGAATGACCTTGCATTTGATCGGTCTCCGTTACATGATTTGAAACTCGAGTTACTCTTGAGTTTTGTTGATTTCTGTGTTTGACGTTGAACTCATGCACATATGTGAACATGTGGTTCAGCCGTGTTCTAATTATCTAAGCCATTGAAAAGTGTTCGAATGACCCTGTGGCGATTTGCGATTAGTGACCATGAATAGACTAAGCGTCCACCACTGTTAGCAGCTGAGGAAACAGATGAATCAGTATACAACTCGTGTTTAGGCGACTTGCTGTGACAGTCACAGGCTCAAGCATGACAAACGTGGTTCCGCAAACACTTCATCATCGTCATTGTATAAACACAAAATGATGAATTTGAAACACAGCAGTGCAAGCCAACAACGTTTAACATGCGCGCGCCTGGCGGACGATATATGCACTATATATATATATATAGATATATATACACTGTCAGTGGGTTACACATACTTCAATCATTAACCCGCTCGACTAAACATCATATGGATACTAGGTACCGATTATCAAGATCCTCTTAATGGTCAGTCCACTGACACTGTTATTCGTAAGTAAAGCCGTAGACCTTTTACTGCGTTTGAATTATGGCACGACATGTTAGGATTTTGGACGAACAACGTGATTGCCGGAAGGTTTGGCAAGTGTTCAAGTGTCTTGACAAACATAAACAGTGATTTGTACTCTTGGAATCTTGTGTGTGTGTGTGTGTGTGTGAAAAATACTAGTTCTTTTTGGATTGCTGGCAATTTCTGTCCATGAATTTTCTGCTGATTACCTCACCGCCATAATACCTAAATTAGCACTTCATTGTTCTCCATTTTCGAACGATTTTTAATGCTGTCCCATTTTAATTCTTCACAACCGATTGAGTGACGAAAGCTGGGTTCGTAGCAAGAATCTTCCCAGCTCTCCCTCTCTAAGGGGCCTACACAGGAGCCAGATCGGCGGTAGATTGTTGGTTTGAGGATCTAAGTTTGCAAAACAGTTCAACCCAACATGTTTGCCATGACAGATAGTGGAGATTTTGATTCTAATGGATTCTTGACGGCAGCCCTGAATGATATATACTTGCGTGTACAAGCCTAACAAACATGAACATAATTTAATTTGATTCGGTAAACGTGGTATGAAATCTAAGGTATGGTTGGTAAACCTGTTTATTCACTAGCAAATTGACTTACGCTTCCAGGCACAGACATTCATGCTAACAACTGTTTGTAGGTATGCTCATCTGGCCTGCACCGACGTAAAGAAACGGCGAACCAGTCAAGTGGTTTTTTGCATTAGGCTGATCAATTTTCAAAGTGTCATGTTCAGCAATGACAGAAGTACTTCGAGACCTATAGCACGACGTTTGGTATGTTTTTATGTGAGGTCAGGTTGAACGAATGGTAGACAAAAAACTTGAAATTGGGTACAGTGTAATTATAAGGCCATTTAGTACTACGGATCAGCAGGCTGTTAAGTGAACTGTTGCCATCTGCAACTCGGTAAGTGTTGTTCACTATATGACTGAATTTCAACCTACTTTCATCAGTGTGATTTGAAGGGGTCGGGCCAACACGTACTGCACGCCCACAGCTAGTGATAGGCAGTTCATCATCGTTCCTTCAATCAAGTCACGGAATAGTTTGTCATTGTTTGAGAACAAATGAGAGGAAGATTGGAAGATTTCGCAGCAGATCTGAACCGTTGCCACTACAAAAGAGCCGGTCATTAGAATATCCTGTGTAGACAGGATAAGGGGAAACTCGTTTGTTCTACTTTGAATACACTACTGAGTGTTTTCGCGACTGGAAGAGGGACTATATCTAGATGTCTGTACGACATGGTGAGTAAGGTATCACACCTAGCTTATCGGAAGCTGATGTGTAATTTCTTCCTGATTGATGCGACGCAGATATAACACCGCTTGAAGTGGACAAACAGCTGTGTTACCTGCAGTGGTCGTTGGAAAAGTGTTTTATCTTCATAGGTGAGGAAAATTAACTTGAACTGACCACTGTTCACTTCAAAAACATGACTGTGACTCGTTAATCGTTCAAATGAATAGTCCTGTCAATTAACAACAGTTAGTGGTACTGGGCAGAATTCAAAGGTCGATATCTTAAATTAATACATTTAAAGTGAATTTTTCACTCTTTGCTACTATGAGACATGCGTTCCGACAAGATGCTGGAACGTTCCGTGTAGTCCATCTATGTAGACCTTAGTTATTGTAGACTGATCCCAAATGCTTTAACTGGCTAAGATAGAGAAACAAGGGGATAGCGTGTTGTGAAAATTCTGCCAGGTATGCAGCAGGAATAGGAAGTGGAAAGGGTGTTGTTGCAAACACTCAAAGACAGGACATTGTCATTTCTAAGAAAAACAACTAAACATGTATTTCAATAACGTTTGCGAATTACGAATTGATATTTTATTTTCCAAACTGATCACATAATTGGTTCTCACCCGCTTTCGAGCTTCAAAGTTCGTTGCATATTAGTGCATACTTGTTTGTAAAAAACAGAGTTGGTGATTTAAGATGTGTTCGATATACTGTATAGAACTGAGTTTGCCTGCTGTGGATTCAAGTCGTCTGATCTGGGTATGACGTTAGTGGACATTAGCTTTCCAGTAGACTTCAACATCATTTTTCAGAACCCATGTCTACTATCAGCTTAACTGCTTTGCAAGATGAATTAACGAGCAGTTTCATTTTGCGAGTTCAATTAGTCCGTCATTAATCTCTCATTCCTTCCTTAAGATGAGTCCAGTTTTGTGTCCGATTCACTAGATCTGAATTAAATTCGGCATCAGGATGAAGACGCAAAGTCAATAAGCTTAAATCATGACTTATTTTTGCGTATTATCTTTCATTATTGAGCACATAATCTACCCACTATTTATTGTCACGTCATTCGTAACACATTGGGAGTTTTGCTTTGGGACAATTTTTTAACCGATCTGCTTTGAAAAAGACGCCAAAGTGAATAAGTAACCGTAATCAGAAAGTATACAGTGTTCATGGTTGAACAGTGCTCTGTCTGACCTACCCTGAGTGTTTCAACTTTGCTCAAGCGGTTTCCCTCCACCAAAGATCCGGGTAAAGTCGCTCGCAACATCTCCATTGCTTCGTTCAGCCGCTGCATTCGTTCACGTTCTCTGTGTGTCGCCTGAGTTCTCCAGTACGACTTCACAAACGAGCAATCTCGCTTTGTTCCTCTTTGTTGGGCAGTGCATACTCCGCCAGTGGGTACTTCATGGGAGAATTTTCCATGGGACCATTCGTACACAAACCGCTCCGGTTGACAACAATCCCAAGGCTGTGTGAGATAGGTGTACTTGGTTTCAGTCGGACGGCTAAGTCTTTCTTCCCCGAAATTTATCAGTCTGCTTGTCATCTTTAAATAAGAAATGAATTAACAGCCAGTTGGTTAGCCTACAATGAACTCGAAGAGAAAAGAGTTGATGGAAATAAGTTTTCTTTGTATAAGACGATCATTGTTCAATTTTGCAGGTTGCATATACCTCAGAGTTGATAGATGATTTTGGAAAACTGTTCAGCTAATCCATCCCTTAAAGAAACACTGGAACTAAACTCAGTGAGTAGAGTCCATTGGTAGTTGATATTATCGCCCGCATTCGTGTGCTGAGTTCCGGTCATTATGGCTATAGGTCTTGTGGACTTCAGACTACGCATAAGTATAAGGGAATAATTACGCCTGGCCGTCCGCGTCACCTTAGGTCTGCTAGGAACTGCCGCATCGGTAACAAAGTTGGCATCACCAGTGCGATTTTAGCATCTGGCGATTCCACTAACCTTGTTTAACCATACCTAAAGCACCGACACGTGTGGCGAGTTTCCGCGTTTTTGTCCGTGTTGACATCTGACTGGACCGGCTTCAGCAAAATGACATGTTCGGCAGTTATTCTGGATACTGTTGGGCAGTAGGAAAATTGGATTAAACAACTTGAACGTCACTCAAAACTGATCACAGTTGTCGGTTTCATGTAGACAGTTCAGTCATTTTCCTTCGGAAAAAAGTACTAGACTCGAGCTTCGTTCTTGTTATAGCTCGTCACTAGTGCATATCCTTGTCAGGATCGGCATTAGAACTCCGATCACAGTTTCATTAGGCAACCGTGTCAACCATTGTGCTATTGAACTCAAATTAGGCATGACTGAATTATCGTATGAAAATACTCAGCCATATTCGCTGGTGAACGCCGGTCGTAAGTGACACCATCCCATTTTAATTCGGTACAGTCAAAACGGAAAGATCACAAGTGGGGTTTGCTTGTGGACCAAGCCGTCAAAATGTTCTCACAACTTCCTGTTCAAACGAACTCTGGTAATTTGACGCATCTGACCCATCCGGTAAACTATGTCAACAAATTAACCGACTTGAAACCCCCATAATTTCAGCTGGATCAGTCACCGATGTTTGGATTCAGTAATCCGTTCATTCAGCAGCTGTTTTGAGCTATGATCGTGAATAGCATCATCGGTTTTCTTTTTGGCACAACTGACTATAGCAGGTTGTGAACACTGCTTTGCTGTAAATGTCGTATTCCGTGCGTGGCTGAATTACCCAGCACGCGCCTAAACTTTTCTCTTTACTTTGGAGCCCGTGTGGCTTCAGTACGGTGGTTCACTCTGTCTATCATGTATAATCATGACGATCATCATATATGGACACCCTACCGTAATCGTTTGTGAGTATGGCTCAACTGCCACTGTCCGCTGGTCAAGGGATTACTTGCTTGCGACCGGACTAATAAGTCCCAGTAGTGGAATTAACGGGACTTTCATTGCTCGGTCAGTTGAAAACCCCCATGCATATTGTGAAGTCATTGGCACAGTGCTCACACGCCCGCCTAGCACGTGAATGGAACGCAGTACTCCTCTCGCTCGGTGATGGGCTTACACATATGTGAAACTCATGCATTATAAGTTCTTTTGAAGTGAGTCAATTAACAGGCACATCCAATTGAGAGAATTCCAATTAACTATGATTCGCACGCAGTTTGGTCTTTCCAGTTGACCATCCAGCAAACCAACATGTTGTATTGTGGGAATACTACCACCCTATGAGCTTTACACTCATAACCATCCGTCCAGCTTTCAGGGACAAAATCCTAACTAATAGGTCCTCCATGCACACTTCAATGAGTCGTCACATTCTTTGTTCGTTTTTGTTCACCAGTCTGATTGTGGATTCAATCGGATGGACAGATGACGTGACACACAGGGCAGTTAAAAAATTAAGATCACTATAAACGAGGGTTATTCAACATAGGGGACACGGTTGGTAGATGCCGAGAGCTAAGTACCAGGAGTAGTAAATCGCTTCTAATGAGGGCCTATGTGGCCAGGACCTACGAATGTGCAACCAGTCGACAAAGTGAGCCATGTTCTTACTCTGTCCGATTCGCTTCGTCTAAACGATCACAACTAGTTCCGTTCGTTGACAATCCAACCGTGTAGTCACATCCATCTCACTCGATGTTCATCAGACCAGACATCTAGAGGACAGTTTTGTCTTATAGCAATACGTTCATCTGTATGAATTTGTGACCAACTTATCATTGGCATTTGGTAACTATTCGAAAGATGAAGATCGAAAACGGTAAAAACTCAGTTCAACACAATTTTTGTAAACAAAATACGGAGTTCAAGTGCTGGTACTAGAATATAAACGGAACACAGATAGTCTGGGTTTGTATTCAGTGCTCATTTGTGCTAACTCACTCAGCCCATACGGAAAATAAAGGGTTCGAACTGCGAACTAGTCTGTACGATTTAAGGAAGTTGGAGTGACAAATGCACGCACATACACTATTGATTGGTTGGTTCAGTTTATTCACTTGTTAGTTTGAATATTGTCTATAGGTTTTTGGACGGTAGAGTTCTAGAGACAAAATGTAGACTGTGCTTAGAAATTGAAGTTTTTAATAGTTACAAATTTCGGATGAAATGAATCAGCCGTGAAACCCACCAGGCTATGAACACGTGAGTGGTGTGCAGTCCATATCAATCGATAGCGTCGACTACATGTTACCAACACGAAGTTTTTTTTACCTGGGACTTAAACATTAACAAGAAGGTGAACACAAAATGTCATTGTCCAAGGGTCTGTCATTGCAACGTGAAGTCGGATGACCAGACCTAACGGTAATCACTTTAGCAGTGACTGTGTTGCCAGATTGCACATCGTCCGTGACCGAACGTTGAAATGATCTACTGGACTTCAGTGTATGAAGTGTCAGTATTCGACTTTTGAGATCTGTGTGGTGACCTCATTCCGAATTTCTTCTGATAGGTACCGTCTGTTTGCCGAGCCACTTGGTCGGGAGTTCAATATATCCTAGTGGATAGGCGCGAACTGATTGGTTTCTTCTCACAAATCGGTCGCCATTTGTATATTAGAAAGTATAATCGGCATACATTTTCTCGACCTTATGAATCTTGCTTACTTGGGGGATGGGTTTCTCTAAAACACACACTGGTCATGTTGGTTTTTCCAATTACTTTTATAATCTCTACCGTATCCGGTCACAAAAATGCGTTCTCTGTCTTTTTTGCGACATGCATTTTCATTTTGGCTACATTCGGTTTACAAAAACATACAATACTTCATGAGGTTGACTTGAGGCGACAAAGTAAGAACGATTTATCACACAGCCAACGGAACTTAACAGTTAACGTTACTTTGTCTTACACACACTCCACCCAGCCTGCTACGGTCGACAGTTTAGTAGACAAGAGCTTGAACTCGTAACAACAGACATGTTAGTACGAATCCAGTTTAATCACTATCACCAGTAGGATGGTTGAAAACAGAGTCAACGTGGGTCACGGTGAGGTGTCCTGTTGAGATGAATAGGAGAGAAACTTTTGAATTTCGCCCCCATAATCAGCTTAACGTGGGTCAAAACGAATCCCATTATGGCAGATATCAGCAATTTTCTATTAATTTAATGAACACGTCTGGAAAGTTCAATACACTTTGACTCACTTGCGTAATTCTGCAATCAACAGCTATGTTTTCAGTGGTCCACTGGGAAGAATCTGATCTGTGACTCAAGTCGGCTTGTTCAGCCAATCCAATCCATTTCCAGATCAGTTCTCAGAGTGAGTTGACTTTGTTTGTAGGTTGAATGCGCCTAACTTGGTATATAGAAGCGACCAATCGCAGCTCATCGTGAAAGGCGAATGGGACAACGGATTTCAACGGTTTCGGTCAGCCAAGGGGGGAGGTGAAAGTAAGTCAAAAGAGAATTCATCCACCCCGCTGCGAATGGGATCAGAGTTGTGGGCTCCCACGTCGGCTAGATCGATATTAGTGGATTAGTGGCTACGATTTGATGAATGCCGGTTAAGTCCTAATTCCAGGTTTATAACCTCTCTCGAATAAATTTGCCCTAGGTGAACCCGGTCAACACTGAGGTCTGGATGCGTCAGAAAACAGCGAGGCATTGTCGATTTCCATTCACTTAGGTCCAACTCGTGGACGTTGTGTTTCAAGCTGAGTGTGTTTCCCACAGACGGGGGGCGAAAGCTAGCAAAACACTTGTCTCCTTTCTTATGGTACATGAAAACTCGTCAAACAAATGTATAAAATTTGACGATTTCTTCCATGATTAATGTTTCTTCTCTTCAGACGATCGAACACTCTGGGCACTACACGCAAACGAATGCGGCTGGGATGTTACAAATTATAACTCGGTCATACCTAACGTGAGGTCACTGACACAGTGGTCAGCACGACTGCCTCATGAAAGCGTGGTCGGGATTCCAGTCGTGGTCATGATGAGGATATGCATTACTGAGAAGCTCAAACAGGAGTGAACCTGGAGTCTAATGCTTCTTTTCGAAAGAGGCTGGTTGAAAATTCTATGGGGATACGAGGGCTACGGTCAGTAATTTACCGACGTGCCAAGAGGCTTGGAAATTAGTTCAAACCATTCATTTGACTCTCAAAGCGGTCAATCGCTCACTTTGATCTTTTCTATAGTCTGCACTAGTTTAACCAAAATGACAATCTGTCAGTTTCATGGAGTACTTTAAGGTACACAACTCACTCTTAACGACAAAAACATTTCGGAGTACGGACAGACATTGTTTTAGATCTCGATGTTTCTTCTCAGGACGAGACATTTGGCCCGATAGTATCCCAACGATGCTAGAGTGATAGCGAGTGAAAAACACAATTTCAGTGTAATCAAAACAGAACTACAGCTGTTATTCATACTGGAACCTGTCTCAAGCATCCTAAAAACCGCAACTTCCCTCACCCTCAAAGTCATATATTGCCGAGTGACCTTGGCTTACCGTGACCTGTGTAACGCGCAACCGAAACCAGCGAGCGCGCACGAATTGAATTTGAGTTGTGTGACGGGGTGTGCTGCTGTGTTGTCGGTGCCGTTTTAGCTTAATTTTTTGTAAGTCGTGTGCATGGCTTACTGGGCCTTCGGCTCATGTTCGTTCGTATTGTTTCCCTTTTCAGAACTGCCGTTCGAACCCCTACTTCGGAAGAACGTTGTCCCCTGCTGCGTTCATGTTGCCCGAAGGTTGGTCCGCGAATTCACGGGCATTCAAAGTAGAGTCGGCTGGTCTGCATGTTACACAAGTACGCAGTCATATTGTGATGCCGAGGTATTACATGTGGAAGTAAACAGTTCAGACTAAAACACAAATGAAAAAACGCACTAATCGATATCAAACCATTAAGCATTTGGAGTTGGACAACAGTATGGTTATGTGTGAGCTGGCAAATTGTAAATTTGGTCAGATATAGACAACATTTAAATGTGGATTATTCAAAACCGAAGATAATTTGAATTCATTGTTTTCTATTTGGTGATATGTGCCTCACGAACTGTGTCACCTCAGTTACCCAATTTGAAATGATTGTACCGCAGTTTGATGAATAGAATTTATATATTTACTTCTTTATTTATTCTCGGACACTTTTGAAAACCTGAACATAACAGACAAGAAAATGCTGTCTCTTAATATACGGTTGTTATTTATTAGTGTACCGTTGACAGAATTTATTTGCTCGTTGTCGAAACCAAAGGACAGGGGCACAATGGATCCAAATGCAGATCGTTGACAGACTAGTGCTGTTCATGTATAATCCTCTAAAGCAGTGATCGGTTTGTAATGGAGCTGATACCCGTGACAAACAGACTTGACAGAGAACAGGGTACAGCCAGGCGGGAACACATGGAATCGTCCACCATTCTATCGGTATAATTGTATTAAACTAGTTTACAAGGCGCAGACTATCCATTAACTTCAGATAGATGTCAAACCCACAGAAATAACCCCATCGTGTGATCGAAGAGTTTAGGTAACTATAGACCAGCCTTCCTTAAATATCCTCTTTGAGGTGCCACACAGTAAATGACCTTCTTGACAATTAGCTGGTAGACTCTACATAGGATTTTGATTGAAGTAAGCACGAGTTGCTTCTAAAAAGGACGGATGACGTTCGGTTTGGTCCTACCGTATCAGTTACTGATTGGGAGAACTAATTCTGATGTACACAAAGATTACTCCAGAGTTTCGTATAGACGGGGTGTGTGATGATTTTTCGGCAAAACCAACAGAGCAAAAGGGTCATAATGAAAAACTCCACCATCGGTAGTGACGCTTTACATGAAAGATGAAACTGAGCTCTGGAAAATATCCACGTAGTTACACAAGGGTTTGCGACCACACAGGAAGGTATTTCTAGAGACAATCAAAATCGTATAAGCCAAAGACGTTACAGTTAAAACCGATGGTGAGAATCTCTCGAGTACTTGTTGGTGAGTCCTGGGTTGAACGAAGTAACTCGAATTGATGACTGAAGGAGTTCGCCACTCAGGGTTACAAACAAGTTAGTCGTCTGTTCATAACTTCTTCCAAAGCATTCACTCAAAATTAGCTCATTTAACTGATCTAATCAATTCCTTCGACATATTTATCCCCAACTGTTTTCACCGTATGGTGATGAACAACTCAATGAGATGATGTCAGATGTATCTGCAACATATTTTTATGATCTGTTAATTTCTGAGTAATGTGCTGTTTTTCGGTTTATCTGTCGTACAAACCACAAAATCTGTAAGGGGTTCATCTGAGACGAACTCAGACCTCGGAGTGAAAAGAGAAACGTTACTAATAAACAGCAATTATCGACTGTTCAGAGGCTGATCATTTCAGAGTCTGGTTTCAACAAACAATATGTACCAGCTCATCAGTGCGTGTTTGAACGAACCAAATTGCCAGCGGGCTCTATATGTAGGAACCTCACACATGAATGAGACTGTAAGGCGACTGAACTTCATGAGCGATCATATCTACACTACACTGAACCGATTGCGTTCTCGTTTAGACTCACTAGATTCCAACTAACAAACTTTGTCTATCCTTCCCGACGGGGCAAGTGTGGTCATTGGGTTGTGAATTCGGAGTGCTCTATTGACTATGGTCGCCGTGGGTTTTAAGTTGAAGCAAACGCACATAGTGGTAGCGTCGGCAAGAAACAGCAATGGTCAATGTAGCTAAAACACATGATATTCATAAGACCAGTGACCGTCTGAATAATAGGGTCGGTCGAAAGTTCGAATCCAGTTCAGCCCAGCTGTCCCAGAGGATGAGTCCAAGCAATGAAGAAAGTGTGTATAACGTACTGTTGGCTGGATTACTAGTAGTACTATTAGTATCCAATATGTGACTCCAATTTCAAGCTCGATTCACGCTGACAACTTACAGTGGGGCTATATGGGGTTGAAAAGTAACGAGACTACAACCAGAAGAACAAAATATGAGGCCTAGAGACCAAGGTGCACCGTAGAGACAACCATAAATGTGAGTGTAGCACGCGTGTACTATTGTCGAACGCGAATACTTGCCAAAGATGGGAAGATCCTGATGTCATTTCGAGTAAGATGTGAAGTGGCATCATAGAGACTGATATCGGTAGATAGAAAATCGTCATTCATTCGCGCCTTATTGATCGGTGCAAACGGATAATTGTTATAAGCTTAACATCACTCATATACGATCGTAGCCTTCGTATTCGGGTAAATTTTCCGGCCAGCCTCTTTCGAAAAGAAGCATTAGACTCCAGGTTCACTCCTGTTTGAGCTTCTCAGTAATGCATATCCTCATCATGACCACGACTGGAATCCCGACCACGCTTTCATGAGGCAGTCGTGCTGACCACTGTGTCAGTGACCTCACGTTAGGTATGACCGAGTTATAATTTGTAACATCCCAGCCGCATTCGTTTGCGAGTAGTGCTCAGATTGCCTGATCGTCTCAAGAGGAGACACAGTAACTGTTTTGTTAACCCCAATCGATGACCTCACGACTATGATTTCTTTTGAAGTTGAAGACAAAAATAGTTAAACTTGTTTGGCTACAGTCTGACTGTTGGTAAGCAGTAAGGGAATCAGTTGATCTAAATCGAACACTGTTCACAACTGATCGCAATTGTCACATTCCCATAAATTTTTCAGTCAGCCCCTTTCGTTAATAAGCATTAGACTTGAGTGATGTTTAACTTATACCAAATAACTCCCTACTGATGATCAGTCACCACATATGAACGATCGGCAGGTTGTTCTGCGTGCCACAGTCGCTAAACAATGCCGGTTGGTAGTCAACCCAATTTGGGGGTTAGGGTGGGAGAGTACCATCATTTCTGTTTTCTTGGGACACCATCTTCCGAGATGGTCATCTGGTCTCTGCAGACAGGATCGACTGTCATACTGTGTCCAGACAATGGGTCACTATGCAATTCCTAAACTGCTTCACATGAATAGTCTGTTACAAGATAACTGTTGTCTGCACATAATCTCTACGATCTGAAACCAGGAGGATCACCGGTGGTATTTTTAGACATGAACCTTATAAGAAACGTTCGTAAGTGATCAGCCAATGTAATTTTTTCTGGTTAACAGCATGGAAAACGAATTATCCATGAAATGTGTCTTATTGTCAGGATATTTGTACATTGCGACCAATTGCGAATTTTTGTTCATTCGGAAAATCAACCAAGCTAATTCAAAAGAATTCTAGTGAACTTGGTAGATGAAATCTCAGCTGTCTAGAGTAGAGCACCGTCATAGTGAAACTGGATACCAGGAAACATTTCGTTCTAGGAAAGGTTGGGTTGGAGCGAACAACTTATGAACTTGATTACCTACCCGATGCCCTCCCAGGTATTTATCATACCGTACCACCATGACCTGAAGTACACATGAGGCTTACGATAGAAGAACCGTGGAACATAAGCTACACTAAGAAAACACTCAGTACGTTTACATAATGTAACAATGCAGCCATCAGGTTGAAGGAAAACGGAGATTTAGCCTTGAATGAGAAGTCCAAGTTATGGGTTTGTCAATTAAAATTAACAAGCAACGTCTGTGTTTTATCGAAATGACCGAGTAACTTGATTGTTACTCGAAAAAAAGTGATTGGTCGTTTAGATATTAAAACTTTGTCGTGCCTAATGTGGGACTAATGGTACAATAGTCGACATGGTTGTGCCATGACAACGCGGGCCGAAGCCCAAAACGCAATTGTGACAAGGATTCGAGCTACTGACAAGCTTTAGTTGCGTGGGAGGGCTGTATGCTGGCCAATATCCCACATAATCTCACAATACGTCATTTCTGGACGTGTCCCTAACAGATATAGCCAGTTTAACGATATCTCGATTTTTCATGGCTTCCTTTATACTCGAAACCATCATCCTGTCCAGTCCATTCCACAATAGTCGAATTTCGGTTACTTTGTTTAGGGTAAATTAAGCAATCACGTTGTGTGCCCGACAGAAAGCAAGCCATCTGCAGTTGTAGTGAATGAATCTGACATTTCCCAACATTTCAGTGTCCTAAGGGTAGGCGTATTCATCAAATAACGATGTTTCCTTTGGGCTGTTTAGATTTCCGGATTAAATGATAAGATAACGTCCTATACAATCTCGATACATAGAAATAACGTGACTAATTACCGTCCCTATGGACAGATATCTGTATCACAGCGACTCTGTTGGACTGGATGAATCATTCATTGGTGCACATCAAGTCGACTAACAAATCACATGTTCTATGTGAGTGCATTAATTCATCGGATTAGTAGATGTTTTAAGACTTAGTGAGTCACAATGA
Organism: Paragonimus westermani; assembly: GCA_008508345.1. Classification (NCBI taxonomy): domain Eukaryota; kingdom Metazoa; phylum Platyhelminthes; class Trematoda; order Plagiorchiida; family Troglotrematidae; genus Paragonimus; species Paragonimus westermani. The sequence continues at coordinate 253,821 of QNGE01000377.1, forward strand.
GAGGACAGTCATCAAATAATTTTAATAGTGCGTATTTTAACCGCAAAAGAAAGGCTTGGCATAGAAAATTCACCATTGACAGAAATGTCGTTAAATCTCCTGTTTCCTGCTAATCTGAAAATCCAGCACATAGCTGAAGCATTGTTGTTTCCGGTCATCACGAAGGAAATGATTATGTCGACTGATTCAGACTCGGTTACATGTGTCAATGATTGCATTGATGAAAGGTCATTAAATGGACAGTTCAAGTTGAACAGTGTAACATCCACTGCAACCCCGTAAGCCAAGAAGCAAGTAGCGCCAGCTACACAGTTGTTCGTACAAATTGGGAAAATGTGTTTTAAAGTTATTCAGTTTGAAATTCATCCCAGGTTTTCAGTCATTTCAAAAGAACAGACGGTGTGTGATTACAGATAATTCGTTTAAGCACTGCAACTACTGTGGTCACTTGATATGCACTCAAATGGCCAAGTCCCCTAGGTAGGGGCCACGTGACCCACGAAAGTGAGTGGCATTAAAGATGATATGCATCGGTGGATTGTATAAGCTTTTAGTGGTAGAATCTTTCGAGTAAAACTCAATTCAGATCTCTCTTTCCTCTTCACCCTAACTCAACTGGTGTACCACACGGATGTGTTTCAAGACCACTGGTACATTTTGTCCATATGAATGAATTGCAAGGTAGAATGCTGAGTAACCCTCTTCCCTACGCAGATGTCTTGGCTTTTTCCACACTGGTCTCTCATTTAGGCATAAAAAGGATGCTCCGTGTAAAAATCCATCGTATCGGAGTAATAGAATTCCTCCGTTTAATTTCCAGACTACGAAAATTGTTTACGATCGGTCTAGCGGAGTTAGCTTCTATGATTTCGACTGCACACATAGACTACTGCCATAGGTCGATATCCATTGGAGAATACAAGAGTTTGAAACAGTTCATTCCCTTCAGAAGTTTGAACAGAACCGTTAGCACACGAAAACTGGCAGATGCAAGCATTTCGTATTGACTCGTCAGTACCAAATTTACAATAACATGAAACAGGTTTTTTATATCGAGCAGTTTGGGGACAGGGTGGATAGTCGATCGGTGGTTTAGGAAGGGTCAAGTTTACGAGCAATTGTTTCTGAACACACAAGGTCGGCTTCAGTCGATTGATTGCGACCGCCTCAGCAAACCACAAGAATCTTGGATTCGAGTGACGTAATAGGATTCTGAATGCACAAATTGGGTCGATAACGTGACCAGTGGTCAGGACGTGTCTCGCGACTGCGGACGCTGGTTGCTTGCGTGTTTCAACCACATTGTCGTTCTTCCGTAATACAGAGTTCTGCACCCAATTAGGCAAATGTTCCTTCACTCTGGAGATCAAGCACCTCTCGGTTCTG
>QNGE01000377.1:261980-303665 GCA_008508345.1 Paragonimus westermani
GTGTAGGCACCTTGATGTGGAATGTTTGAATATGGACGTAGTCATTTTCGGTAGTTAGGTCCGTTCCCGTCCCCTTCTTTTTTCCTTCTTCATGGTTGTGTGGCAGTTAAGCATTAAGGTATTGCTGTCTATGATGATTACTGTTATGTGCAAGCACCAGTGAGCAAGACAATGTCAGGAATTCATGCTCACCGAGGTTAGTGGAATGAAGTGCTCAAACCAAACATATCGACAACTTCACTCGGTCCAATTACCGCGAGCATATAATCGTACAACAATTGGACTGGTTTATTAAACGGCTGCCAAATCATGTGAAGTGTTCGGCAGCTGTCCAATTATGCAACTGAACTGAGTTAATCCGCTAGTGACTACGTAATTGTTGATATCCGAGAATTTGATATCAGAGATCAACAGTGTGTGAAAATCCGACACAATGTTGATGAGGCAGAAAGACACTTCAGCGGAAAACCCGCTGGTCGTGAATCAATTACCTCATTCACGGTTATGTAAAGAGAAGAAATACGACTTCATAACATTCAAATACCTGCAGAATCATCCACTGGTTTAAAGTGATCCGTGAAACAATTGTTAATTTTGCGCTGAAAAAGTTCACAAAACGGTTTCAAAAAGCCTTGTAAGAATCAAGCTATTTGGGCACTACCATTCCGAAACGTTGGCTTCATTCAGCCAAACCAAGGGGAAGTGGCGTGCATATGGACTAGTCAAGTGGAGTGGGAAAAAACTAGACTGAATCGTAGGTTTCTATTTTTTTAGTAGAGCTTAGTTATCTGTTCTGCACGGTTTCCGGAATTAGTTGATGTCACCAACCGTGGGCTAAGTACTAAGTATCTAGGTCTCATGATATCAACTTCAATGTGGAAAAAGGGGTTATCTGCCGATTAATACGCACAGTCAGATATTGACAAGTGCACATGACTGGACTTAAACATTCAAAGTAACCAGATCCACAAACTTGAGAACCTGATATATAAACCAAAAATTTGTGACAGGTAGACAACACTGGGTTCTGAATTGTCGGCAACCTTCATCGGTGTTCACACGATGTTTTGTATGGGAAACAGCTCAGAGGAAGAAAATCAATAGATCATAAAATCATATCCGTTGAAGGTAGTGGAGATAAACAAGGTTTGTCTTTGATCAAAATAAGTCAAAAGTGAAAAATATTTCTGCAAGGATTTCGGTTCCGGGAGGAAAGTCTGATCACTGTTCAAATAGTATGATTACAAAATCGTATCAAAACAGTCAATTCAATTTCAGTTTAGTAGCTGATGAATAAAAAGCAAAGACGATAAGCATAACACAATTTTCGAGAGACCGGAACCACTAGTGTTGTCCTTAAGAAAATCGGCAAACAAATTAAAGGCCTGTAAAGGTTTGTCTTGAGGTACCATGTGCCCAGATCCACGCACCGTAACAAAACGTAGGACAGCGCCGTTCAGTTTCCACTCTTTCTTCCAACCGCCAACTTGTCTGGTTTTGTCTTCGTCCACAAACAGCCAACGCGTTAAGTTCGGCTTATCAGCCTGAAAAAGTCAAGAAAGAGCAGTACACACTACTCACGCACAGTCAGTAGTGCGATTTGAAAAATCTGCTGTATGGGCCGAGACACGTCAGCAGTTTTCGACGGCACATAAACGATGGGATTTCTGTTTAACAATGGTTCACGATATAATGAAATTTGTAGGTTAGCTGCCGAGTATAATGATTCAGTCGCACAAAAGAACGAAATTAATACTTCATGAGCTCATCTTTTAGTGACATTTCAGGGCCTTTGCCCGGGCGTGTGACAAACGCGATCACCAAAGTCAAGATCAAAAGAATCGGTCGCGACTCGATCAGAAAATCTAAGGGCAGATTAAAGATGCGGCAACAGTGAACGATGAGAACCTGCCTAATTGCATGCATGTTCCAAGGGCACAAACCAAGGCGTGTTGACTGATGGCGACTGCATGATGACCACAGGTGATCCGGTCAAAACTCAGACATCCATGGGAACTTGACTGGGCACTGCCACATTATCCATATAATTGAAGCTGTACATGATGAGCAACGCTACTTAATGCATCCGTTCGCAATTCATAGAGTCGCTGATATGATTAAACTGGCCTAACCACGCAGTCTGGACAAGATGACACCTATATACACATCACTGGATTATATGAGTTCAACGTTTCAAATATGCCCATCACGATAATGTGAATAAAAACATATAGGCAAACATTTTTTCGATAATTCATCTTTAGGCCGGTACAATTATATAAGGAGTTAGTAGAGTTAGATCGAGATATCGATCAGACTTATGACAGAGAAACTAGATCACTGGCCCGTCAGTTGGCGATGGCTTGATTAGTCGGTTACGTCACGCTTGTCCGTTGGTTTGACTGCGTAGGTTGGCCATCGATCCGATGGATTTGTGGCCATGGTAGGTGCAGCGTCTGAACAAACCGTTTTTGATGCCATAAATCAGCCTGATTCCGATAGCTTCAGCAGTATAAAGTGTTCTAATTCGGACAGCTTTTGATGGGTTGCCTGGCACGCCATATACCACTTTGAAGGCCTCACCAGTTTTCACCTGGTGCCCTAGTTCAACCAGATGAACGAGGATGACACTGTTAACCGGTCGTGATTCCCCGTGTCCCAGCCACTGTGGACGGTGTTCTCAGATTCGTTTCGAAAGCTGTCTTGACATTCGACCAGTATAACCGGTTCCACAGGAACAAGCGAAGCAGTAGCATAGGTCCTGCTGATTATCTGGTTGAGCCTATTCGTCAGCCATTCTGCAGCATTGTTGCTTTGGAACAGTACTCGAATAAACACGGGTTTCTTTCTTACGTCATGCACTTCAGGTTTAGGTGATGTTCTGAGCATGCTTCTGGCGATAAATCGTTCTGGGTAGCCGTTATTATGAAGTGCGTTCTTTATGAATTCGAATTCATTTTCTAAAGTGTCCGCTGGACAAATTTTTAATGCTCTATTAGTCAGGCAGCGTACCAGATTCCTCTTCTGTTTTAGGGGGTACAAAACTGTAAAAGTTTGTGTGCTGATCTGTCCATATACTCTTGCGATCAACCCTATGCTGAATAGTCCCGTCTAATCGTCGATGTAAACGAACATCTAGGAAAGATATCTCGTTTGTAGTCTCCTCCTCAAGTGTAAACTTCACTGATTGGTGGGCGCGAATGAATGTGTCGAGTACTGTGTATATATGAGTATCCGAATTGGCTACGACAAACATATCATCTACGTATCGGTGGCATTGACTGAAATGGGTGATGGTGGGTTGAAGCGCGGTGTATTCAAGCTTTCCTATGAATACATCGGCCAGAAGAGTTCCAAGCGAGGATCCCATTGCTACGTCGTCTGTCGACATAGCACACCGTTGAACATAAGTTGTACGTTGAAAGTGCAACGGAGCAGAAGTTCTTTCAATTTCAATGGTGGTAACCCAATGTCGATTCCGCTCTCAGACACGTAGTCACAGATAAAACTGACAGTTTCTAACAGCGGTGCGTTTGCGAATAACGACAGTACGTTCAATGAGCATTATTTCGGAGAAATCATGTTAACGTTCTGTATGCAATCAACAAATTCAAACGTATCACGTAGACTGAGCGGGGCAATCACCTTTCGGACGGGTTCCACTAACCGCTTGACCGTATCTCATCAACCGCTTGCAAGGGAGAGTCAGCGCAATGGATCAACGAGAATGAAACCATTATCGTGGACGTGCACCGTGTTTGAGATATAGTGCCCGGTCTAGCGAAAACATGAGGTACAAGTCAGCTCGAGTGAAAGTCTATAAACTGAACTATTACGCGTATTCAGCAAAGGTCAATTAGGTGATCAGTGTGTTTAACCGTGCAGAATTGCAGTGAATCCACGATTATGCACTCCTAGTAATCGTTACGTGCAGGAGATGAGCAAGTGCCCACTTCTTTTTAGCTCATCATCCAGAAACTCTTCTTGTCATTCTCTGCTGTGTTCAACACCAACTAGTTTCCCTCTTCCTCATATTTGTCATCGTTGAATCGTTGACGACGTTCAACTTTCTATCCGTTCACTAATTTACGGAACACGTTTCGCATATTAAGCTGGTAACCATGTTGAACACCTCACTCTAGGTGGTTTAGCCTCCTCATATGAATTTAGCAAGTTTCCGAAGGATTTGTTCATTAGTTCCCATTATTACGTATCACCTATGACAATGTTGACCTATCCTCAAGATAAACGTCATGAAACAAAAGATAGAAACGCTTACCATTGACAGAAGTTTGAGGATTGGAATTAGTTCAAAGTAAACACTACCCACACGTGATCGCAACTACAGTATTCAAATAAGCCTTTTGGCTGGTCCATTGCGAAAGGAAGCACTAGAGTCGAGTTTCATTCCTATTACATCTCATTAGTAGTATATATCTATATCTGGATCGAAGTTCCCACTCCGCCCCTCCTGCTTTTTAGTCTAGTGTACGAGTCACAACATCAGTAATTTGACAACAGGTATGACCAAACAGTCATATCCAAACACTCAAACACAGCCTTGCATGAATAGTGTTAATTTTACCCATTCATTTCGAAAGGAGAATGAAAATGAACGTTCTGTTCAATCCAACCAATACCCCCCCGGCCAGGACTTCTCAATGAGGTTATAGCTACTGTATTCATTGAAACATATAGAATATTAATGTAATGTGTTTATGTGAGTCCTTCAATGGTCAAACAAAGAAGAATAGTTAAAATGTGGAAGACCCTGCACAAAAATGACACTTATGGTGATAAAAAGAGCAATTTATGGTGAAGTGTGGAGCGGAGGATGAGAGAATAGTTAAACTGAGGGGGAAAAACTGTTACTCCCCCCCTTTCAGGCAATGTGACACTGAAGGATTTTCTAAAGAGTAATATCTGAATCACATAACGAATCTTGAAATATTGAGTTCCCGGAAACAATCTCATCAAAGTGTGTCAAGTTAATACTTCGTTTCTTCTCGTCAGTCGCAAATGTAAGGCGTGTAGATTAGATACACCAAGTAAACAGACGGTAGATGATCGTACACACGTTCATATCAACTACAATCTGATCAAAACTATGGCGGCCCAATTATTTGCTTCAAATACTTTTGCGCGCACAAAGCCGGTTGATAATTTCGAATCAACATAGCCCCACTAAAAGAGAGTAGCTTCCGGTTCTGACTGCGTAACAACAGTTGGAATGAGCCAAGTGGGTCAGCTTGATGACCTGTTATCATGAGGGGCCTAGCAGTCGATGATGTGGGATCTCGAGCAATGAGTTAACTCCAGGCATAATTAATAGGGCTGTAATCAAAGACTAGCTACTTGAGTCAATACCACGGGCCACAGAGTGTGGATGAATTGCGAATCGGATGCGAATGCACTGAGACCGGAGGCGTCTTTAGCGGACAGAATATACTTTGATACATAGAGGAAACCACACACACACACACACGAGCTGCTAGGTGTTACCGTGAGGTCGAATCTTCAGAGTTCTGCGCCGGATCTGGCTGTCACATAACACATATCACAAACTCATTCGAACAGTCAAGGGTTAAAATTTGTGATGATTACCTGCACTTGAAGATCGTCCAAGAACCATTCAGTACCCAGGTGGTTGCAGACCAAATCCACATCACCACTGTACAGAGCGACAGATACCTGAAACACACAAATAGCAGGTGAAAAGTGGAGTTTTGGCTCATTATACATTACGACGATGTTACTGTTTTATATGCACATGGGATGGACATTTTAAGATTACACCAAAATCCAAACGTCCAATCAATGAGTCAATCTGTAATCAAAAGAAGTTGCTTGCGAATCGACTTGCTCCATCTGGACAAGGTTGCTTCGATCTTATACACGCAAACAACACGAAGTCAAATGAGAATAATTAAGGCGGCTTTGTAAGTGTTCATATAGGTTAGTTGGCACAAGGGTGAGATGAACCGAGAATCAACTTCGGATCTTTGTGAAGAATACAGGATGCAGTGAGACTTAAACTGGTTACACATTACTGTGTATGGACGTGTTAGGCAAATGAGACTAGGTATGTAATACTCAACGCCCTTGCTTTGCAAGTACGAAGGCACAAATCTAAAGTCTAGACCCAGATTCAGACACGTGCTACTGAGGACTGTGATTAACAGTAAGTCAGTGAGAAATGGCTCTCCATGTTGTCCAACACTAGGCAGAAAATGATCTACCCATGAGTAGGTGACTTGTCGCACGAGACTAATAGGCAATACGTGGTTGAATTGACATATGCAGTGACGCAAGTACAAACCATCTGATCGTAATGAGCGGAGCGTATAATGAAAATGCCACAGTGAAGAGTGAATCTGTTGGGGAAGTCGCCAGTTCCCCGAAAATATTGTGTGGCAAAAACTAACAACGTACACCTGCGAATGACCTTCATAGTCGGCACGGGCATGTGTCACGTGGCCCTTCACCACAGGTGCCAAATCTCTGGCGCCCAGCCTACGCGCACCACTGTACTGTTTGGCTTTTTATTTGGTCCACCTTCTGAGTTGGTATTCTGATTGGTCACAAATCCCTTAAATATGATTTAGTTTGTGACCGTGTTTTCCCCGGATTGGGTGACATGAGAAGAGCTCTGCCCGGAGGTCAGTCTTTTTTCTGTGTTTGTGCGTTAGTCTCGGGTGGTTGGGTTGGCTGGAAAGTTACGACTTAGTCATGTATACTCCGTAGCCCGTTGTTCATTACTGTTATCCGTCGTTTCACCAAACGTTATTCCGTTATCTGTTTATGTGCTCGTAGACCGTTGATCCAGTTAAAACAAAATCATCAATTGTGGCCTTTCAATTAAATCCGATCAAGGAAAACAGAGTGCAGAGACCGTTGAGACCTGAGTGTGCTTGATAAGACGGAATGGGTCAAAGCATCCGGTTCAGTCTCAGCCATTCCATAAGGTCCTAAATCTAATAGCAGTGTTGGAATGGTCTGACTAACAGGGGAAATGAATAATCGCACTGATACCGTTACTTTGTTCGATTGGATTTGAAGCGGTCGACCAGAGTGTGACCATACGTTCTAATTTCTTACTGAGACATATTGGGATAGTGCCTTTTCTCTATCTAGAAGTAAGCGATCCAGAAAGTGAATCGAAATGTCGAAGTTCGGATCAACTGTGAGTGATGTTCACCGTAAAAGTGACTGCAGTCTAAACAATACGCTTGGCATGTCGCATCAAATACCGGTCAGACCGGCTAGCCTGCTAACGGGGCGGGCGAAATCTATGATGGGTGTCCAGACCAAGTAACGTATGGCTTCATCATGGTGTTTTTGTAAAGTTTGTTTAAACTGTCAGATAGAGGGTTACTCACAAGGTTTACTGTCTCACGGAACAATTATGTTGGCATAAACGAGTGTCCGGAAGTATTATAACGGGGTAGGCAGGCTGTGCTCGTTAACCCTGGCTTCCAGATAATGGGGTCGAAATGTGTCGCGTCTATTAGTACCTGCACCCCAGTCAAAGACATCACTCCATCACCATGTGGATACAAATTTCGGGAGAGGAATAAGTGAACGTGAGGAAAATCCCGAATGGGACCAATAAATTGGTACTTTGTTCGTTTTGATGCCATTATGAAACCTCAGACATTTGAGCGGTTGCGCATACCAGGACCCATATTTCAGCAGTACTTTCAGGATGAGAAGTCATTGGACAACAAATGCTTAATTTGTTTGTCTCACCTGTTTTTACCACACGACAACGAATTCCATGCCACCACACTTAGCATTAGCCAATTTGTTGTTTCAAGAGTTTTCTAGGTTTAAAAAATCTCAAATGCGAAAAATCGAGATTGTTTCTGGATTCGAACCAGAGACATTAGGCAGTGTAGGCTCTAACAGGTAAGTAACAGAGTCAAACAAGCAGGTCGTAACACGTTCATTTAGACCCTTTCCCTCCTAGTGATAAATACAATCCACCACTCGAATCGGAATAAACCAAGTCCAGTCTGAGTGCAACACTTTGGAGCTCCCGGTGTGCCTACTTAGTTAATCTAGTGGGGGTACGTACCGATATAGTGCAAACCAAAACGGAACTTTAGATTCGTCACATCTGAATCTTCCGAAATGCGACCCTAAGTTTGGTTGGATCTTCAATCACCAATAGTGACCTGCGGACAGCAAGTCCGCCTAAAAGAATGCAGCCGTAGGCAGTAGGTGGCATATAGCGACACAAATTTGAATCAGTTTGAAGGAGCACCGCTTCGACTGTCTGTTGGTTGCGGGCTATGGCGGTCAGTCTGGTGTCCATGTGTGGATTTAAGCGAGAAGCTCCATTCCCGGTCCGAAAATCGTGGGGTCAGCATTACCCCTTATCGAATTACTGACTGAAGCCCACGTAAAAGGTCAAACATATCTCTCCGGGTTTATTTTTCTTCTTTTGTTTTTCATAATGACGAGTTCCAATCATGGAACCGTTGTTGTTAGACAGAGTTGGAACCAGTTGTAGTAATTCAATGCTTTCTCGCTGAACGTGTTCTACCATGTGATTTGTAAATCGACTGAGAGAAGGCTCGCGTACAGGCCCGACCACTAAGTCTTTTTCATTGTGTCCAGTGCAATCCACCAATATTTCAGGGGGTGAATTGGAATAGCCACGTTGAAACCTACAAATATATGACCAAACTACTGATGGAGATCAGAACACTCACGTGGACAGAACGGAAAGACAGTTGTGCAATCGAGTAGCTGATCACGTTTCGTCTTTTGCTGAACGTGAGATAATACAGGCCTCAGCAATTGAATTTGCACCACCAGCGTAACGCAAACAATTAGCATTTCCGATCACACGTCACTTGCTGACCGCTGAACATGAGGTTATCATTGCTCATGCTTTCAAAACCATTTACGTAACCGACAATCGCTGAGGCTGTTGCTAGTCTAAAGTGACAGCCATTCTTCTACCAACAGAATGACAATCATCAGCCGGAAACTGTCAGGATAAATGGACAATTTCATCATTCGTGTGTACGCTGTGTATGTATGGTCTTGTGTTTCTTTTCCCTAATCTTGTTTGATGCAATATGCGCCTGATGAGATGCTGTTTTTGACTTCTGTTTACAAATTTGTTTCGGGGAACAACCGATTTTAATTACTGACGAATAGTTGATTAAAGTTGGAAAGATCTGTGGATATCCTAAGGATGTTTGTTTTAAATTGCATAAAATCTGACAAAGACTGTTGTCTGCACTAAAATGTGACGACAGCCCCTACACACGTTGCTAGCTTGGCAATTTGTAGGTAACATTTTCGAACGCATTGTTTTTCATTCAGCCATATCTTCAAACAGCCACTAGGGTCATTCACAGAGTCAGCCTCTAATGTGCACCGATACTACAGTAAGGAGTGAAGAATTGAACTGCAGGCACAAGCATGGCGACAATGACCTGAAAGGCTAATCGGTTCTGTGGTCGGCTATAGACCCTGAACTGAAATGGGAAATTATCAGTGAGCTGTTAAGGGATCAATTGAAGTGTGGAAAGAACAACAATCCACGATAACGTAGTGAATATCACACCTTCTTGACACTCAAAAAGTGATTTTACCTTTGCGACTAGCCATTTTGATAAAGAATGCATTAGGGTAATGCTGTGGTCTTTTCCGGATTTCTGTTGCACGGTTCACATCTTAAGTATCAAGAGGATGTAATCTGTGACCCTTAAGAGTGTTAAAGCTGGTCGATAGTACAGCAGTCTGATTCATTTGCTTAAAGCACATCAGGAGCCTATCGCTTCAGTTTTTCATTTAAAGTGATATATGCTTGTAGCCAACCACAAGAACGATGTCTCAATGTGCGTGATTGAGACCTTTGGGAATCAAGCTTGTCTTACTCGATGAGTTGTGATGTAATCTCACACTTCGCGTTCGTAGTGAAGCACAAGAGTGAATGATGCTGAACAGGGTTGGGAACTTCACAGCCATTCACACTGCCGTTCTAAAATGGATATGACAGTTCTACAGTCAGTAGCCAGTCTGAATTCGTAAGACTGTTGACTCAACTTTCTCTTTTCATGTATTCGTACCTATTTATCAGTCTGTCATTTTGTTCACTAGTGTCATGATCGACGGCAGCTGGATCTACAGTGCATATTGAGCGCATGGATCCCAGTAGAGAAAACACTGCCAGTACAGTAGCTGTTCGCAAGAATACCAGCAAGCAGACATGTCTTACTGAGAGACCACGTATTCGGCGGCCGGTGTATCAGTCGTACAGAGTGACGACGAACGGGGAAACCATGCATCGCTATGATGTGAATACAGTCGGTATACGTCACGATGTCATGAGTTCCCATCTGCTTAGAGGTCTAGCTCAACATCAATTTCTCCAGAAAGAGGTCAGTCTGAAATTAATGACCGAGAAGAGAACAAGAGCAAACGAATGAACAAAAGTTTGAGTCCTGCATAGGCATTTTCGTGGAGTGTAGTTTAGTAGTAGTGGTACTACAAACAAAAGCACGCGTTTAGTCACTTACCAACGGATTATGTGATTGACATTTGCCAATTTTATGAAGATCTCTTGGAAACAGTTTGCAATCATAACAATAACGTGTGCACCGAACGGAATATCAACAGATTTAGTGGTCGACACACCAGCTCGCACACAAAACAGTTCCATATAACGTGTTTAACAGGCTGAACGTAGTGACCCAGAATTACAAACATTAAGATATGAGGCAGTCGGGTAACAAGGTCAGTGTCGACAAATCAGCTCGCGATGAGAGAATGAGGACCGATCAGTTGCACAGTGGTAAAAACAGATAGACACACTTAGGAATGGAACAACTATAAAACGTGATCCATTCCCCGGAAAATTGGAGGAGGTAGGTTAATGGTATTGTGTACTTCCGCAGACCGCGGATAGAGAAAAACAACCCTCGACATATAAAACCTCGGAGACAAGTCAATCTGATCGACGAATAGCCAGTTGCGGACAGGTAATATCAGGCTGTGTAAGACCAACGATTTCAAACAGCATTTGAGCCAATTGACGGTACTGTGCAGCGGTGATACTTGTTCGTTGCCATCTCAAAAAACTCTACCAACCAACCCGAGTTCCTAGTTCAAATCTACACGAAACAAAACGTGAAACAATTGAGCGATCATCGGCAAATACGGGCTTTTGATTCAATACACCACTGGCCTATCGAAACTCTCTGTATCAGGTAAACTCTCAAAAGTAGCATTCTCATGAGTAACAACGAGATACCGTTTATAAAAATAATGAGAACAGCAATCTACCCTGTCAAGTGAACAATCGGTGATTGTAAAAGAAGAACTCACGTTAGCGTGAAGCAATTCCAAATAAAGATCGGATGTGTCTGCGTAGCTATGTCTGTATTGTTTATTGACATCCGCACTACACAGCTCCCATTCATCATGTACCTCGGGAGGGATATGGAGTGCACTACGAACCTGAGGTTGATTCAAGTAGGCACGAATCACAGTATCATCTATACAGGGAAGTACCTTCTCCGTTTTGTTGAGCTGTTTCGGCCTATGAATACAGGTAATAAAGCAGTGGTATAAGAGACGGTAGAGAATAAGAAAGTTGATATGATTAATGCATACAACTCTTTCAAGCAGAGAAGTGAAAGACAGCACCGATGTGTGTGTGTGTACAGTGACTTCAGAAGAGTGACTTTACAAGAACTTAAGACAGATAGGCCGACCTCCTCAATAAACCTCGAAGTGTTCTAGGATGCACCTTGCTCGGAACATCTTATCTATGGCATTTGGAATGAAACAACTCAACTGGCGTGACAAAGAGAGGAATCACTCATCACCATAAACGTAGAACTTACAATAACTAATACGAAGAAACGATTGCTACAGACTCATGTAATGACCGAGTGGACTAGGCTGCACAGTTAATACTTGTCGTATTTTCCAGTTGTTCATTGACTATCTCGAGAAATTCATAATCTATTCTGACGGAATTGAACTGTACATCAATGCGCGCCTCCGAAATAGTTGGGTTTTATTCGATTTGTTAGATGAAGCTAAACTTGTTCACTAACCATACCACGAAGTGTTTTTGGCAGATACTGTAGCGTTTAAAAAGTGGTTGACATCAAAGGAAAAGTTACTGTTGGAGAAATCACAAACTCAAACACAACACAGACTCTATCACTTGTGTGCCCTCATCGCGTGGATCTGAATAGGCGATTAAGCCAATTGGAAGCATCAGCCCTTGAATTTTAATTGACTTAAAGACTTGACTTAAGGATTACATCACGATCTCATGAAAGTCACGGAAACAATAATGCTGTCCCCAAACTGTTTACACATAACAGCGAGCACTGATGAGTGCTACCCTTGTGATCAATGTGCTGAATAACAAACTGGGATAAGCTCGAACCTACAGTTTATCACGATTTATGGACACGTGAGAGCTGAGCGTACCACGATCACATGTGGAAACCCACGGGTCCTTGAGACTGTTCCCGAACGTTCAGGTAGGCAATCGATTGAAGTCGTGTGGTATTCACACGGTTTACGGCATCCGATTCAGATTAGCCTGTCACAATGACCGAGACAAAAGGACGTCTGTGTTCAACAGTCATAGCAAGCGGCTTGCGCTACACCACTTCCGGTTCCACTCACACACCACGTATCCAGTTAAAAACTAAAGAAACAGGACCGGTGGTGTGTGAGTGAGACATTTGTATCCAGCCGGCCAGTGCTGGTTAGTCAATCCATAGGTTAGCTCGAAATCGGAACCGCTGACTCTCGGAGAATGAACAGAGAGAGAGAGACTGAAATGGTAAGGTCTACACTGAAAATATAACGCAATAGGCATTCCATTATGTTACTGCACTCTAGAGAGGATGCGGAGTGAGATCAAAATGCAAGATTAGAATGGGAGAGAATAGAGAAAACATTCAACAGACAATATACCAACAAAGTTGAACAAAAGGAAAGGTAGAATGTCACGGACATCCAGGTTTCTGTAGAGGGGAGCGGGTGAGTGGCCAAACGACGGTGGTCGTTGGCCAACGTGATCAAGAGAAAAAAAGAGTAAAACTGATGTAACCTACTTGAGGTTGATGTACTCAATGATTGACACTATACTACGCGCAAGTTGGTGACACAATAATCACAAGCGGCCAGCGCATTCGCGACCACACAAATTGCAACGCCATATAGTCATGTCACCACGACCTGTGCCAAAGATAGTCCCTTTGCACCTCCGTCACGGTCCCGCAATTGCTGCTCACTAAAACTGCGGACGCTCGTCCGGTTCGACGCTAAGCTTTCCCAATATCTAAAATCAATGTTACAACGCAAAAGAATCCCCTGGATAACATCCTCGTATCTCCGTCTTTGACCATCGAAATTTCACCTATCTGACGTCACCTGCCCGTATAGCAGCTGCCTTGCAATGTGATCATCGCCCACCCAACGGACGTGACCGAGCAAACGAAGCTGATACAAAATCGGTATGTTTTCCATTCCGTCCATGTCCACTCGTCGCAGTACCTCAGTGTTCGGAACCATGTCCGACCACGGAATATCCAAAATGGGTCACAGACACTGCAAATGGAAACGGCTCGGATGGTACACTTTCTGTTGATACAATAACCTAGTTTCACTGCCATACAGCATTATGGACGGCACCATTGAGTGATGGATACACAGCTTGTTGGTCACATTCAGGCTGTGGTTCTTCCAGACACGTCTTTTAGGACGTCCGAAAGAAACACTAATCTTCGTCACGCGAGCTCGCAACTCGGGGACAGATCGGTGGAAAGGTCGCTACCCCAGTAGAAGTCTGCGCAAATTTCGACAACGTTTCCATTGATGCGAATTTCAGGCGCATGTGCATGAACAGTACATGCGTTCGGAGAGAGCTTGAAGAAGGAAAATGTCCTACCTGTGTTGATATCTAATCCAAACTCGGTCGCCGTGGTCGCGACAGCCGTGGCCAGTCGCTGAATTTCGTCTTCGCTGTCATGTTTTAACAGACGTATGCGCATGGTTGAGTTGTGTAATCGGGTTGGGGCGCCGAAACGTCGAATATCCAGCAGGCGTCCATCCGTCCGGTACTTAGTTACAGCGCCGCTCTTCACCGAGTCCTGAAAAGCAACTGTTAGCATGGTAGTCAAATATGGGCGAAACAGGGTTGAGGTTACGACACAACCCTGCTTCACGCCAATGACAATGTCAAAATCATCAGAGGTAGATCCACACGATTGAACCTATGCCTCTGTGCCCACTCGCAACATTCGAATCGAACAGACCAACTTACCTAGACATCCAAACTTACCAAGCACAGTCCACAACGCCTCGCGGCTCAGGGAATCAAACGCCCTGGTGAAGTCCACGAGGAGGGCATAGAGGGGCTGGTTGTGTTCCCGTCGTTTCTGTTGCAGCTGTTGGGCAACAAAAACCAGGTCGGTCGTACTCCGACTCGCTCGGAATCCACACTGCCGGTTCAGGAGGATTCTTGAAAGTACCTTGCCTGCGCAGCTCAGAAGACGAATACTCCGATAACTGTCAGGACCTTACTTGCTACAATCACCTTTAAACAAAGATACTATCAGAACATCCTTGAAATCCCGTGGTGTTTCTTCCTGCTCCCAGATGGAGCAAACTAGTTGCTGTAAAGCATGCTCTAGCGCCAGTTTGCCATTCTTCAGGATTTCACCAGGCAACCCATCCTCGCCTGCCGCTTTTCCACCGCGCAGTTGTCTAATCGCCCTCTGCACCTTTGGCAAATCCGGGGTGACAGCAAGTGAAGATTTGACGATCTGTTGCAACAGGTTGTTCACGGTCATCAAGTCAGTGATGGTAGGACGGTTCAGTAGGCCACCAAAGTGTTTACGCCAGACTTTCATGACGTCCTCCCGCTGGGTGTATGAACAGCCTGTGTTCACGTCAATCAGTGGTTTGGTAGACTGGACAAATGGATAGAAGAAAGCCTTAAGCGAATCGTAGAACTGCTTGTGTTGTCGGCGATCAGCTTAGCCCCGCATCCACTCACCTTGCTTCCTCCGCCACTCGCCCTTGATTCCGCAAACACGTTCGGTAGGTTGACGGCGGACACTCCGGAATTTCACCCTCTTGCCTTCATTATCCGGGTCCACTGTGGAAGCGGCAAAAGCCGCATTCTTCTCTCGTTCCAAGTTGGAGATGGTTGCGTTATTGTTGTCAAGCCAGTCCGGACGTTTCTGGCGTTCGACACCAGCCATCTAGGTGGCTGTCGCTCTGATCCTTTCCTTGAGCTGCTATCACATATCCTCAGGGGTAGTGGATACAGAAGCGTCTTTCAGACGAGCGCCAGTTGCGTGCTGGAAAGCAAACCTCGTCTCGCAACCCACAAATTGTTTGACGACTAACTTTTACCGTTGTCCATAGGATCGACAACAAACAAGCTTGCAGACATAAATAAACAGTTTAGTCCTGATCAACCTATGATCAGTGCTACATTCAGCTACGCGCATCACTCACATGATAAGTGCTTCGCGAATGTCGCGCTGCCGCACAATCACGCAATCAAGCAGATGATGGTGACCTCTTCGTGAATGAGTCCACGTCGTGATGTCGCTCGTACCCAGCTGGAATCGAGTGTTTGTGATAACCAGCTCGTGAGCAACATACAGGTGAAGCAGATGATCACCGTTCTCGTTGACTGAACCAATGCCACAGGGTCCGAAGACTCACGGCCAGGCTACCGAGTCACGCCCCACTCGAGCGTTCAAGTCACCCAGGGCAAACAGTCGGTCACTCACCGGTGCTGATCGGATTGTGGTGGACAACTGACCACAAAACTGGTCCTTTGTATCATCAATGCGACGCATAGTTGGACACTAACAAATGTGGCACACTCGCCTCAACCGAGACGCAGGTGGATGGACAGGATTCGAGGGCTGATGTCATGTGATCCGCCTATCATTAAAGCACTGATGCGATAGGCGACTGTGAAACAGACATGTTCCCAAGCACCATCCATCGGGTAACCGATCCCGTAGAAGGTGTACCTAGTACCTACTTCTCGGAGCTTACCTTGGTCCACAAGGCCTGTTTCACTCAAGACTGTTAGTCGACGCCATAGCGGCTCAGTTCCATGAAAATGAGTGTGGTTCGGCGTTCTAGTTTCCTGTGGTGCTGCATCGATCCAGCAGCGTGCGCACATACCATGCCCCAATAAAGAGCTTTTTGTGTCTCTGAGCGTGTCTCAGGTTAGTCGCTGTGCTAGTGAGACTCCAGTGAGCATTTTCTGTTTTGGGATTCATTCAACAGGAATCATTAAGGAACGGTAAGGATGAGAGCTTGATAGTAGCATACTTTTGACTATCCACCCTTTGGCAAACAACAGATAGGGCGATCCGGTTTATCCTGCGCGACGGTGGATGCAGTATGGTATTTTTTGTAGTGTATTTACATGGATTCTGTGGGCTTCAGATATTGCTAAGATGCCAAGGCCGAGACCAAAGCCTTTGGCCAAAAAGCTGGCACCGCAAGGCAGTGGGTGGCACACACATGCACAACCGCAACAACAACTATCACCAGCGAACACCCAGTTGTAATAGTTACGCGCAGGCTCGACAGTCACTCATCTAGAAAGTCGACACACGCATAAGACCAATACCGTTGAAGAGACAAACAAATCATAGACACACAAGAACAGGCCAAGTGAAAACCAAACCAAACCACAACAAACCGGTATCAGCCACAACAATCGCAACTGCTTTTTGTCTGACTGTTTCCCTTTGGTCAATCTGACATGGTTGAACCAGCAAGGACTGAAGTCGTGGTCAGCATAGCCAGTCGGATCAAAACAGCACAGAAGCCTGACCACCATGCCAAGGTGGCAGAAAAGACCAGGATAATTCACACACATACACACAAGAGCTATTGCACTTAGGGTAGCAAGTTAGTGAAACGGTGTTCATTTTCTGCTTAGTCGTAAGGATTGTTGTGACACAATATCTGTGATAATAGTTACTAATACGAAATGGAAAATCAGTTTGTACATATAAATCAGATTCGATTGTTGCTAACATTTACGCCATTTGTGTCCCGAGTCCTGAACCTGATTACTTGTGAGCCAGACGAGGTTTACTGTCTGTCAGTATTAACGCAGTTGGGGATTTCTGCAGTGACCCAATTCCCGACTAAATCCAATAGATATTTTCACATATACAGTATTACGGTGAGACTGGCGAGCAAAAACATACAATAAACCTTGGATCCTACTCTGTTGTACACAGGTTTTGAACTAGCAACTGGGAACCTCTGATGTACAAAATTGTCCTGCACATTTTATCTACTAACATTTACTTAGTAGACAGGCTGTAATCACTATAAAAAAGGGACAATATAAGAGAGCCTAGCTTGACTGCCAATTGGATTAATCACCAGATGCGCTAAAATTCAGTTGACGAAAGAAAAGATGTGAAAATATATAAGCATCCTCTCAGTAGAAGTGTCAACGTAAACTGTTTTGATTAGTTCGATCGACGTACCGACTGAATTTGTGGGAAACGGATGGCCGAAATTCAAAGTAGTGGGAATAAATCCCGTCAGCCGCTTCAGTTGCTCCCTCAGCACAGGACTCATAAATGTTGTAGAGGTTCAGACCGGAATTGATCACGCGCTTAAGATAGGTGATCTGTGGAGGGTGATGATGAACGTTATATTAAAAAAGACTCAGGCGACAGTTTGTTGAGGAAGGCAGGCGTGAAAATGGTTAGCAGAGAAGTACTCGAAACATTTAAAATAGATAGGCGTCCCGATCACTAGCATACTGAAACACCATACACAGGTGGTGGACGCTAGGGATTTTAAACAACGTAAGAGGTGGAAGTGGCTAGCGAGTGGCGTCAATGTTGACAAACAACACAACAAGTGCGGGTCTAGATCGGGGTCGACGACTGTCTAACAGTATCGAATTCACAAGTGACTCATTATGTTGTGTAATCGCAGTCGCCTGGCAGTCCAAAATGTTAAAAACGGTAAACTTAAGATTCAATATCGAACGCTAATGAAAAGTCTGTCATTTACTGCGCCTGAAGTGCACCCTCACATATACGGGGTATGTTATAGGTATATGTATACAGTACGTCATACATATATATGTATATACTGCATGCCAAAACAGGACCCCATAATCAAAGCACTATAGCAACCAAGACCGTCGTTGTGGGTAGCCAGTCCAACCAACATTCGTTACCTTAGATGGTGTGCTGTTTCGCTTCATTTCGAATCAAAGTACACTTTATCGTGGAGTTGAAGCAACTTTTGCAACTAACGTCAATCACATAGAGCCACAGCGGCGATGGGGGTGAATGAGTGATCATTCTAATGATCAGCTGTAGATACATCTCAAGTAGAATAGGAAATCGGAATAAAAAGTTATCGCCGTGTTAGGAGCGGATAGATCGAGATACATGATCGCGAAAGTGTTGAGACTTTGAAAAACCACGGTAATATTAATAGTGATTACGTAGAACATACAAGGCAGGTAGTTCAGTCTCTTCGGCTAATTTTTCTGTGGTTGACTGTGCTAAATCAACTTTATGGCCCTTTTGAATTGACCGGAAAAACAAGTTAATCTCCCTTGAACTGTCGGCGTCATCAGAGGCGGAAAAATCTATCTCGTTTGCTATAACAATAACAACGAATGAGATAAAAATATATTACTGTGATCAGAACTCTTTGAACATACTGCCGTGACTTGACAGACTAAACACTGTAAGCGTCGATCAATTTTTTTAATACAGTGATAGAGTTTCTTCACTGAGTTCATCCTTAATGTTCATTACCTTCAAAATCAACACTGCGCGATATCCATCATTGTCTTTTAATGGCAATCACTACGGATGGCTACTGGTGATTCCTGTTCCATTTTACCTTTCTTCATCAAAGCTCGATCTTTTGGATTGTATTTGCCGTACTGCAGTTCAATCCAGAGAGTAATCCATCAGTAAGATCTGTTGACTACTAGTGTGATTTGGTTTTGTTTGGGTATAAAACACTATACTAATCCTCTCGGACATTTTTTGATCACAGACAAGGGGGCTGTATTGTGCCCACCCCAGTTGATTTCAGGCCGGAACAAGAAAAGACAGGATTTGATAACCGAACAGAAACGGTTTGCAGCTAATCTCTTCTCATGGACTATTTATACAAAGTGTACATAACACTGTGTAAGAACAAGTTGGACTGGAAACAAATTGTCATACAAAAGTTGTGACTAGTAGACGAGGTAACACACATATACAATAGCACTGGCTTGAACTGGGAGGAGTAAGACGTTTGGGAATTCAGATACTGAAGTCTGTCCGTAGGAAGCGTACATTTGTCACTGTGTGGAAGACGGTAACGTGAGAATGTGATTACGCACTAGATGGATATTCTCTCCGATAACGGGCAGAATTTCTTAGTTGTTCGAGTGATCAAATGATTAGTTGTCGTCAAGGCGGTTCAACTATATTTCAATAAACCGACATACTGGTTATTGAAGCCGCTTTAATTCACATGTGTCTGAGTTGAACAGACAGAATGAACAAGTGCTCACAGTGGTACGATTGTCTGTGTGAATTGTACGGCACACTGAGTGTATGTTGTGAGATAAGCGGGGTGGGGGACGGTAGGGCTCAAACCTAATCATACACACACATTTACACATAAGAGAGGACTTACTGCTTTCGTGCATTTGCTTGAGGTATTGTCAGTAAAGGTGCATTTGCGGACACATTCATCACCACAACACTCTCTCAACGCGGTATTCCAAGCACTGAATGGAACGGAAAAAAAACGTAAACGGAAACAGAAGTTAGGAACATGACCAAATGCTCAAATGGTGTTTGATTGTTCCAAGACTATAACTGACGATGAATTATCTTCTCAGTCTGAACCCACAGGAAGAGAAGATGACAATCCTATGCGGATTGTACACACATAACACAATGATGTTTGATGTTGTGCGGTACACTAGTATAACACTGACAAGTGTTCATAAGAATTGTAGCTCCGTCTGAATGTTGTCCATATTGAGATGTTCTTCGGAATTTCTATGTAACACAGTGACGAAATGTTTGCAAACCAAATGGTCATCTGGGAGTACATCCCGACGCTGATAACCAGTTGTATGTTGTCAGGTTGTCAAACTGGCCTGGACACCGAACGTATATGATCGCTTAGAAACGTGAACAGCATATACGTGGAACATGGATACTCTATTGTACATCCAAAGAGAGAAAACCCTGAATGAGACAATCACTGGTTGGTTGCAGGAGGAAGCAAAAGTGGTCACGACGATGCCTCTGTCAGGGTAAAACTGGAGGTCGTAAGGAGCTCAATTAACCTAGGTTTGAAAAAGAGGTTTTGGGGTTAGACAATCCATAACTGATAACAATGAGCTCCGGAACACACAGATTAGCAAACGCACACCGATGAGCGGTTAATTCCGCAGTGAGTTTTGAATTTACTTTTGCACTGATCACGACAGGTATGGCGAGTTTATGCTCCGGATTCTTATGCGATATTAGATAGCTCGAGATGGACAGTAGCAAACTGCGTTAGCTAAACTTCAAAAACTGTCACAAGAGACACAAAGAAACGAGTGAACGGGATGACAGACTGACCTTTCATCTGTGAGGCCATAGTAATTTAGGAAATAGAGAGCTGAATTCACGTTGATGTCACGATTGGTCAAAGGATTCCCAACAAACAGACCCTGCCAATGAAAGAGGGAAACAAATTAGATGAAGAATGACACAGATGCAAAAAACCTGCGAACTAGCTGAATACTGACAAAACCGATAAATCTGGTTAAAAAAGTGGGCAAAACGATCAGGAACTAGGTTTAGTTGATTCTGATTGCTCACAAAATTGTGGTTTGCACAGACAATAGGATAGCAAATAGAGTTATAGTCATTCGGGGGATCCAGGCGAACAGATCCCTGTATCTCCGAGGGGATGGGGAGTGAGTACACACAAGGCTGTTACACGATTGATCAAAAATGAAAATGTAACCGCTCATGAAACTGAGTAAGATTTGTACTCTTTGTTCGGACCCATTATTTTTAGAAACAAACCGCGAGCCGACCTCACTGGTAAAGACCGAAAGTTTGAGTGTGATGATTCGACAATGCCTACTGTGAATTCAGTACGTTCGCTTCACAAACGCAAGACTCGGAGGTGGAATTATTATGCTTTTGACAATACTATGCACTCCTACAGAACTTTTGTTTGTTAGAACGGATTTATCAAACTGTTTGGTTCGGGTGTACACAATCGTCGTATCCTATCGGTTGTTACTTATGGTAACTGGACCTCTGGGTTTTTGTATACACGTTATTCATTTTCTATGTCGGAGTGATTATGCGAAACACTTGACTATTCCTAGTCTTACCACGCTTTCTTCTATCATAAGATTTAACCTGTCAAGGTCTAATCAGGTGTATCTAGACGTGGGAGAAATAAATTAACAAGTAAAACTGGAGTTTGGTGTTAATTTTCGAGATCGGTCAGATTGTAGCGAGAAGGCGTCCAATAAAGCACAATCTTTATTGTCCAAATCGCTAGTCACATGCAACGCGCGCTCTCTCGTTTATAAGTCGCAATTCCAACCCGCAGCACCCCCTGGTTTTCGTTCACACGTCGTGTGCACTTCTAACCGGTTTACGTGCGTGACCGGTGCCTTCTATCGGAGGGTTTTTCGCTTGCCATTCCTCGTCTGTTTGTCCGATTCCGTTGCGCGTTGGCTCGTCCGGCTGCTCGTGCTGTCCGCCATCCACCCAGTGCTGGCCTTGACCGTATCCCAACATCGTGTCGAGATGTTCCTCTGAATGTTGGAAAAACCACGCCTCCGATCTGGCCGTCTGTCGTATTTCGCCTGCCCTGCCTCGCCCGTTGGTCCGATCTAGTCGAGCGATGACTCATCCGGTCGCGCACGTTGGCCTTGATCCGATCGCGGCAGGTTTTCGAACGTACCTCCCCACGTTGAGGTATTCGGCCGAGCGTTCGAAAACTCGCACCCCCGACCTGACAATCCACCACAAGATGGAAAGTCAATCGGGTTGTGAAAAATGCAGTCAAATGACAACGTTGTGTTTAACCGGTAGCAAAAATGTCTTAGCTATTCACTAGCACATTGTGCTTCAAGCCAAGTTGAGTCAGTGATCTTAACCTGATTGAGAAATTTTGATCTACAGAAGAAAAAACAGAGCCAACAGGACAGTCCCTGTGTATATTATCAGGACAGTCGAACACGGTACTCATGTGGTATTGCGGTGAAACGAGAAGACGTTATGGAGTCACCTTAGTCTTCAAACTAGGGCACCTACAAGTGATAGGCTAAAACACAAACGAAATTCCTGTCTAGAGGTTCTTCTTATTGTAACCGATGTTTCTCTGGTTATTTTTCCAGCAAGTGCTAATCGTTTTGACGATTTCATATTAGGTTTCGTTGGTGTTCACTTAACAGGCCGAGATATTGCTAACTACTTCGAGTTCAACTTACGTTCTGGAGCATAAAAATCGGTCTCTCGGACTGTTCCACTTTCAAGTCACTTATCGCCATCAATGTTCAGCGTAAGACTAGGTTGCTGAACAAGAGAATGAACAGACAGGTGTCCACATCACATACGAGTAAATCGAGGTGTTGGGTTTGGCGTAAATGCTCTGGTCAACCATCCGACAACACAGAGTGAACACAACGAAAATATTCAACAATCGCTACTGGTTCCAGTTATGAGAAATGATTAAAATTAAGTGGCTGTGGGATAGGTATTCAGGATGAGTGAAATTACGACGAGACATTCGGTTGTACTTGTTTTCCGTAGGCACCATCTGAAAATCGTACATGGTCACAAAAAACGACAATCAAATGTCAGTGGCATTTAACAAGACACGTGGTTGATCCGCTTGAAGCAGTTATAATGAAATCTGACAGTAAGAAGTAACCGGCAGATAGCAGGTCACTGTATATAGTATGAGCACTCATCTCATCTCTCAAATCCGTACACACTGATGTTAGCTCGCTTGATAACTAAATATTTCAAACCTCTTCATAAAATTCAGTGACTAACTGAAAAATAGTTGTGTCGTCCACCCTAGTTCTTCTTCTTCAGTGAAGAAAGCAAAAAGACAAACCTTGATAGTGAGGTTCAGTCGGTTAGTCGAAACAGTGCAGAATAGGGGTTCACGATCAGTTTCTTTCGTAGACCGGTTAGTATAAGATATACAACATCATGAGAGATAATGTCGGGTGATTGCCATAATTAAAACTGAACTGTCACCCAGAGTTTCAAGTGACATTCTGAATAGCATCGGGACAACAATACTGCGTTGGAACGAGACAAACAAAACCGTGAGAAACTGAGAAATTATGTAATTTATTTACACGAAGTGTGCAATCATCACTCTACCGAAGAGATAACATGAGGATGTGACTGTATGCTGGTTGGTTGCTCAAACTAACAATACCAGAATCCATTTGAGAAACCCGTTTTGTCAATATTCTTTTGAATTTAAACTTTGACAAGTTTATGTTAAGGACAAAAATCGAGCCACCGGACTAATGGACGTTTGCATTTTCCAAAGTTTACTTTGGATCATCATACCAGACACGTATGCACACATACACACATAAACAGGATCCAACAGCAAGGGGACCAAGGTTCTCAAAACGTCTCAAGGGGTAGGGCCACCTAAGTGATATGGTGAAACTGTTGTCGACAATACTACTTTTTTTTAATCAGAGTGAAATACTATTAAAAAGTGAGAAGGTCGAATTCTTCGTATACCTGATCCGTTGATACGGTTGCATGAAACTTGACCTTTAGTCTGATGACTAGAGTGAACCGGATGGTTACGCTAATTCTAACCTTAAACGATTCTGGTCAGAATGAACCCACGCCTAAGTAAACAAATCGGTAACAGGCAGTTGGATCTACACCAGTGAATACAAAGCTGTAATCGACTATCGATATTCTTGCGATCGTCTACGCATGAATTCGGAACGAATCTGGCATAGCATAGTATCGAGTACAATGACAGTCTCGCATTGGTTTGTTGCCAAAGCGGGAAGGCGGGAAAACTGTGAATCAGTGTAAAAGCCAGAAGGTTAGGTCAGCTACTGCGAACTTGCTCAGATTTAGACGATAACTAAAATACAGTGTCAGGACTCGGACCTGCAGTCTTAAGTTTAGATGTTGATGTCGGTATTACAAAGATGACATCGTAATAGACATAAAAAATGGATACTCAACATGCGCAAAAAAACCGCGTTGGGCTTGAAAAGCGTGTACCGTGGTTCAGTATGAATGTTGAGGACAGAAAAGTGTCTGAAATAACAGTACGAACGCATACGATGAAAAACGACCTTACATCAGAGAAGGTTAGTGGTTAAGCACTGGTGACGTCACGTCTTGAATTCTACACCACGGATACGGATGGGGTTCAGGGACCCATTCGGCATGGCTGACAGCAACGCACCTTGAAAGATCAAATTCATATATGGTGCAGTCAACGGGATTAGCACAGAACAAGTAGCGAAAGCGGCTGGACAGATGAACACGTGGGGCAGAGTTGCAGGTCCGAAGCCCGATACCATTGAATACAGAGGCGAGTCAAGTAACACGACTATATCTCATGCTGTAGCTGTGGGGCGTTGTAAAGGGTAAATTGGAAACCTATCAATACATAAGCACAGGGTTCTATTTTAGATATGAATTGAAACTGACGGAACACACCCAGACCAAAGCTCTCGGAAACCTAGATTCAACTGCAAAAAGAAACTATAGACCAAAGCATTCAAAATACACAATAAGACAGTATTAATACTGTTATTTCGAATTTTTCACCCCCAGCTAGAGAGAACGGAAAATCTTGGTTCCCAGAACAACCCGAAATGTCTCCGTTAATTGTTCTTAAATAAAATCAAAAGGCGAGTGCAAAAAGCCACTTCGTTCCACTCAAAGACGTATACAACAAGAAGGAAAGTAGGGGGTATTTATATGATATGTGACGACCCAGAAACATTCTCGAATCAGGAAACTGAAGGATAGTTGCTAAAAATAGTGGTTAAGGTCATTAGGGCACCAATGAGCACAGCCGAATGAGATTCGAGAAGCTAAAAAAAAGATGACAAAGGTTACTTCTGCATTGTTCTTGGAACTTCTATCCATTCTGATTGTGTAAAATCGTTCTCTCTGTTAGGGACATGGTTCTGGATGAAAAAAATAAGGTTCCTCAACACTCCCCAAGAAAGTCGTTGGGTTCAGTCATGAAACTGCTTCCGAAGACCGATCTGACAGGTTTGTTGCATCTGTTGATCCGCCGCCCCAAATTCAAGGGGTATATTTATCAAACGTTCAGCTGTTGCAACAGTGATTCGTCGAATGTTTGGTTCCGAAAGGTCGCCCTCCTTTTTTCAACTCGAAGGTGTTAAAAAATATACGAAATTGTGTAGCTTGTCCTAGCTGGTCACACAACACATTTCCACGGTTTTGACAGATATGCTTTGCGTGCCGCACACATGTGGCTTCCCCGACTCTCACCTTCGTCGGACGATTACTCCCTACTTCTGACCCATAAAACATTCTTCCAAGGATTGGTCCACTGACCGCGAAGTATCACGAACGAGCTCCGTGTCTTTCATTCTTAATTTGCGTCGTCCCGACATGTTTGAATCAGGGATCATGACATCAAAGGTAATCCCCAGTTTTCTGTAAAACATACAGTCCGCCGGTGACTTGTGTTTTTGAACAATCGGGTTCACAGTTGTCCGGTAACTGGTCAACAAGCTCTGTGGTACACAAGTTAGGGCCACCCTCTGGTCCTCAACAACGCTCGTTTGAAGGTATCGAAAAATTTTTCAGTCTACCCGTTCAGCTGAAAATAAAATACTGCAGATCGCATGTGTCAGATGCCTAGCTGTTGAAAGCAGTTTTGAAAGATGGAAGAAGTAAACTGAGAACCGTTGTCTCTGGTAGTTCGAAATAGCCGAAGAGTTCCGACAGGTTCTATACGTTGCTGTCCATATTCGATTGCCGTACGTTGTAAAATTCCGGTCACGTGGTCTAGGCGTCGACCATGATGCGCAATTATGGTGACTGTCCGCGGACTGTCGCGACACGCAGCAATGATCAACTTAAAGAGTACAGAATTTGGCCTTTGACAGCAGGCTCAAGCATCGTATGCCGAGAATGCACTAACTTACAAAAGGTACTGGTACAGAAGAGACAGACCAACAAGCAAGGAAATGGAGGGGAAAAGCTACGAGTCTCTCTGCCTTTGGACGTCATGGAAAAAGCCCAAGATGGTGAGATGGGTATCATTTATTTAATAGGGACCTGTTTATACAAGAAGAATCGTAATTCCCCGATCAACAGTGCGTGAATTCTTAACAGATTCGCATCGCAAGTTCAGCCATGCGGGGATAAACAAACTCGGGGCGGCCGCATCAGCACAGGGAGGTAATGTTGTTCTGCCAATCATGAGAAAAATGCAGTACCATCAAGAATCCCCATGTGGGATGTCGCGCGTTGCTGTAAGTTACGACTGCGGGATACCCTAATGAGTTGGTCGACATCGAGATTGTAAAGCCGTTGCCTGAGATACCCCCAAAACAACCGGCACATCTTGGTCCTGGTAGATTAATTCAGCAAATGGTACGAAGCAGTTTCGTTTGCACAGGTGGATACCACGACGGTAGTAACGGCCACCGTGGGTCGTTGAGTTTGCTTTCGGAGAATCCATGGTCAACTCCACCCAGATCAAGGTCATTGTTTTGAAAGCTTCTTGGTCCGCGAAATGTCCAGGCTACTAGGAATGGATAAAACGTGAACTATAGCTTACCACCCGCAGAGCCACAGGTCGACCTCTCAAGAGCAACCTTAGGAATTTTGCGGACGACGATATCACCGGGTGGGATGTGGCCAAGCCAAAATGCCAGTTAGCGTACTGCAGCGCGATTCATTCATCGAATAATCCAACTCCACGCTTTTGGGGATAGGCCGAGAAGTGAGAATACCCTCCGGGGCCCGGTTGCCAATCATTTAGCAACCGCAGCTCTTAGTCACAAAGTATGTAAGCAACCTGCTAGGTACATTTCGGAACATTTATGGAACCCCTATGAAGGTTGGCAAAAGAGTGTGACTACACAACAAGCTTCCAAGCCAGATGGTCTCAGCGGAGATGCACAAATAGTGGAAAGGACTGTATATTGTCCAGCGAATACACTCGAAGGCAACCTATCAAGTTAGGGAACTGACATGAGCTGATAGAGTGCCGATGGTGGTTCACTTTAACCGATAAAAGCCATACACGCAGACTACAGTTTGTGAACCATCACCGGAAGTCTCCAAAAATCGGGCTGAAGGTGGAGGTTTACAACGAGCTGACCCAGTGTGTATCCCACATTTCGCATGGCTTTTCGAAACCAGGGAACACGGTGTGCACATTGGGCAGTGTTGTTTAATCCATCCGTTTAGTAACGACTAGTAGGCAAAACCGCGTGCCAAGGACTTCAGTTGGTTGATTTCTGGGTGTCTATTGTGGAACTGCTTGAACGTTTGTGGTTGGCAGCCTTCCAAGACTTATAATCTGTTGACAAACATGACGCATCCATCTACAAGCGTAAGAGCTTTTCGACGGTGGAAGTATTCCCGTAAGTCGCCATTGACGTCTGAATGTGGCCAAAGTGTGCGGATGAACGTCATAACTTGTCTCAAAATTGGGTCCCGTTAGGTCACCTCGATCATCCCTGCTGTCATTGGAAGTTCTCGGAGAGCATCGCTGAGGATGAGGTGTACAACACGTTCGACGTTGACCGCTGCGGTCATTGTAATTTTGTTGTTTGATGCGTGTGATCCGAGGAGTTTGACTAAAGCATCAGCCTGACTGACGCTGGTTGTGGAACGGTATTGTATCGCGAAATCGTAGGCGCGAAGCACTATTGCCCATCGTTACACGCAATTGGCCACGTAAGCCGGTAGTCTTTTGTTTCGGCCGAACACTGCGAGCAATGGTTAGTGATCCGTTAGCGGCGAGGCAGTGTCACTCGTACAACATTTTGTGAAAGTTTCTCACCGTGAAAATTATTGTGAGGACCTATTTTTCCATCTGACTGTAGTTCACTTCGCGCTGCGCACGTGATCGCTTTCTCCTTTTCATCACGGCACCTGTCCCATGTTTAGATGAATCCGCAGCCATGACAAATGGGTGTCGAGCCGTAGTGCGTCAGCAGGAGGTCTGAGGTAAACAGAGCTTTGACGTGATTGAGGGGTTGCAGACATTCTCTAGACTACTTCCACGGACAATCTTTAGTGAGCACACAGTTCATTGGTGGTCTGATTCGATGGATTTCCAACAGGAAGAAACTGTAATGACCGACCAGCTTCAAAGACGACCGCAGAGTCGGTACGTCCGTCGGATGTGGCATCTTCTGAATGGCTTCTACGTTAGTCGAATTAGGTCGTCGACCATCTATGTCCACAATAAACTCGAGGTATTTACCGACGAACATGCAGAAACTGCATTTTTCGGAGCAAAGTGGGAAGCCGTAGCCACTCAACTTAGCTCCATGTCTTTTGCATTACCACCCATGAATATAATGCCGTCTGGGTAGGCGGCCGCATCAGGTATATCCGTTGACGTAATGCCAATCACTTGAGATGGTACTGTTTTTACCACCAAAATGGCGAGCAGTTGAATAGGAAAATTTTCCTTCAGGTGTCAATTGCCAACAATTCCTCGGATTCACTGGCATCATCATCATCATCAGCAGCAGCAGCAACACATCAGTATTTCTCATTGATGTTTAATTGTGGCATAACGAAGAAGAGAAAACAAACAAACCCTGGGCAGAAAGAAAGGCAAAACAGAATGGAAAGTGGACCTAACTAATAAAAATGACTGTGCACCTACTTACACATGCAACATCAAGGTGCTCATATCTTGCAAATAATAATAATAATAATAATCATCATCATAGACAGCAATACATCGGTGGTTCACACTAATGCTTAACTGCCACACAACCATGAAGGAAAAGCAAACCCTACATATAGGAGAGAACGAAAAAAGAAGGGGACGGGAACGGACCTAACTACCGAAAATGACTACGTCCATATTCAAAGATTCAACATCAAGGTGCCTACACCTTGCAAACAAACAACCGAGCTGCAAGTGAGAGTAAGGCGTCATCAGCGAGACAGCTTCTTTACGGCTTTCACTGCGCCGCGTCATTGAATGCACTCACTTCACAGACACCTCGGCCAAACAACGATAACATTCATGCCAGTGAGGCCGATTAGCCGCTATCTCACCTAACGTTTCCAGCCACCGGCTCTCCGGATCGCGAGGTCCCCAACCAGGGAGACGAACCCGACCTACAGTGGCCTACCCCCTTGGTGAGCGATTTCAGTTCGTAGGGACTAAACGTATGTTGACCAGTAGACGCCATTTCTCGGCTTTGTTCCGCCGATGTATAAGCCGAATTCGGTTTGCCGTTTACCAAGCTGAGCCAAAAGGGTATGCATACCAAATACCTTGCCGAATGAGCTCTAGAACGTTCGAGATTTGCTAAGCCAAACCGGATATCTCCAGAGATTCCTGGACATAAACATGCAACCAAAAGAGAGGTATGGAACTATTCAGACAGTGAATAAAAAGTCTGTTTTTTATCACTCTATCAAACAAGGGTGAAGTTACCACTGAGGTTATTACCCGCTGAGTTTGTAATTCAGTTGAGGGTATCTAGCTTGAGACATGGGTCATCTTATCGTTCAATAACTGCCCGATACTGGTGCCACACCTTAAAGACAGTTCGCTCAACTCTTCTTCGTCATTTCATGTTTGTTCTCTCACCTGCTGTTGACAAGCAGACTACGTTGGGAGAATCAAGAGGAGGCTTTAAGAAAGAATTCATAAACAGCTCCCGAGATGTCTTCGCAGCGGTTTGAGAAAGCTCATTTCCGATCAGTTCCCATTTAACTGACACTAGTCATCAAACTGAACCAGATGAAGCCTTCTAAGTCATCTACAGAGTTCATCAAGCCCGCTCCAGAGCTGTCAGGTTGCGACTCTTATCAACGGCCGAAGCTATTGTCAACAGACTTTACAACCCCTGCCTGTGGACTCAAAAACAGTTCGTGCAAACCCTACATCCTTTTGGTCAACTATCCTATAGTCACTCGAAACACAAACAACTGTGAAACACTCGACACCGACGAAAGTATTTCTCACCACAGGTATATGTGACAGTCCCAAACATTCATCGACATTTCCACCCGCCTCCATTAGACTGGGATCCGACCCGCTTCTGTCATTTTTAATGATCTACTCGACTTGTTCTTATTTGTATGCATAAATCGCATGTATCCTACGCAGTTATAGAAACTCGATGACAATGACCAAAAACAGCCGTTCGCGTAATTAACTTCTTATGAGTTTATCTCTTCACACCGGGTCATCATCTGTCCAGTTCACACCTTACGCCAGTCAGGCGAGACGCCAGCAAAGGGTGCCCAGTGTGGCAGACGACTAGCTGACATCCTTAGTACATGGCCTAGCCATCTATGTATGTATCTGACGATTGTAAATACGACCTGGCCAAATCGAGCTTCGCGAAACATACCCCGCCATTCAGCCTCGTGAAGAGATTCTTCATAATCGGCAAGGGATACTGATGAGTCCCGATAGAGTCATTTAGGCCTGTGGAGTAGTGTACACGCAGCCGTATTGTTTTATTGGCCTTTTTGACCGTGACGATAGGGTCTGCTCACGATGGATAGTTCACCGGTTCAATCATTCCAACTTTCTGAAGACGTTCCGGTTGCGGCTCGACAGTTGTCAACGCAGCGTAAGAGACTGAATGCTTGGATCGAAAGAATAAAACTGCCTTATCTTTAGCGCAGTAGCCGAATTTCTATGTGAAAACATCCGAGTGTCCCTGATGGAGAACGTCTGTGGGCTGAAGGTGGAATTTTGGAGACGTGGGCTCTTGCTAAGCTCGAGTTCGGTTGCAGATTCGGATTAATGGCTTGTGAAATAGATGTAGTCTGTCCATCCAATCCAATCTACAAAGATCAAGACCAGCAGTGCGAGTCATGTAGCAAGTACCCCTGATTGACGATCCGTTAAGAACTGCAGTGCACTGGGATTTGCCAATGATGGACAATCGGTCACCAGTAACGTTTCGGGCAAGCTGGATCGTCGGGAGCATCGCAGGCTTGTCAATTAGGCGCCACATGCAGTTGCAGGTTAGCACCATGTCGGATGCCATGTCCATCTGTAGTCTGAATGACTTGCTGTCGAAAGAGACGGATAAATACTTCCTGCGAGTTACGTGGTCGTTGTACCTTGCTGCGAGAACAACGTGGGCTCTTGAGAAGCGAGACTTGCGTGAATTGGCAATATTCTGATTAAGCAGGTCTTGTCGTTTCTTAAAACGTCAACGGTTCTCCTTGTGGTCTCACCGGAAGCAGTGGGTGCATCGATGCTGTTTGAAAGGAGAGTAGTGAATGGACAAGATACACCGGACGCTGAACGGTTCAGATTTTCAAGAAATAGTCTACTCCAACAGTTGTCATTCTGTTCAAAAAGCATCGTTCTCCTCGTCTGAGAAATCCGGCCTTCATCCAGTCTGTTGAAAAGTACAATCTGATTTCATGGGATAAGGATTCATTGTTCTGTCATCGTAACCGCGGTCAACCGGAAGGACTCGCTTACATCATGCAATTATGCTGGTGCCCATGTGATGGGTCATGTGTCTGGCACAAACACATGACCAAGGACCCATCGAAAGAAT
The DNA here is from genome assembly GCA_008508345.1 of Paragonimus westermani. Classification (NCBI taxonomy): domain Eukaryota; kingdom Metazoa; phylum Platyhelminthes; class Trematoda; order Plagiorchiida; family Troglotrematidae; genus Paragonimus; species Paragonimus westermani. The sequence goes on from QNGE01000377.1 coordinate 293,812, forward strand.
AACACACTCTGGATCATACTATCTATGCAGGAGCACAATCACCACCACAGACCTTGTTCATCAAGCCAAATGTGACAATTTGCGATGACAAAGTCGTGGTGTCAAAACAGTGTGAACGACTTTAATATTGCAATCCATAAATCAGTCCTACACATACCGTGGGCTAACAAGTGAACATGCCTGTGATCATGGCACATCGCAAAATGATTTCATTCCCCATATAAAGCGACTGTTAGACCATCCAACTAAGAGATCGCCCTATTTTGTATACTGTCTACTGCATGACGATCTATCACAATTTCTCGTGAAGAGAGTGACGGATTTTTCACAGAGGGCATATTACTTCGAAGTAAGCGAGACAGTGTTAGTATACAGAGACCTTCGAGAGAGCAGTCTGACTTGACAAAGGTTTGGTTGATGGAAGTTTGCAACGTGGCAGAGGAATCTTTCACGCTTGGCTCCTCTGGAGATTGATCTCAATGGCTGATTTCAGTGCAGAGACAAGTCAACTGCACCCGGTTACACGATAAAGAGTCCCTTGTTTTACGGATTCTCATTCTGTTTACCTACATGGCTGCTGATGACGTTTGTTAATTCTCCGAAGGACGTTAGCATGATCCGGTATTTGAACCAACCCAGATGTTTGCGACACACCCCTAGAACAAAATAACAGGTACCGTGGCGTCCGCGCCTACCGTTGTCCGCACGTCACCTGTCTACATGTGCACGCGTGTGTACCCCCCCTCTCTCTCACCCCGGCCCCGAACGATCCAATCGTGTTACCCACACAATCGATTGGGTGACTGCTTGTTTTATCTGTTTCTCACCATTATGATGCCATTCACTCGTGTTCGATAAAGCTACGCGCCATTGACGACGTCACGTGTTCTCATTCTACTCTGGGCGGACTACGTGTCAGGGCTCGCAGTTTAACGTGGTTCTAAATCGTAACACTCCTCCAGTGACTACTCGCTCAGTCCAGCACAGCTTGTGCGGCATGTGGAGAAACTAGTGAAACCACCCTTCCGAACTCGATTTTGGAGGAAATATATGCATCACACTAGGGCTGATCATAATGGAAACATCGTTCACACAAAAACACTGTCTTTCGAACAGAATCACCCAAACAGCTAATTTGTTTATTAAGGCAATGCTCAGGTGTTCTAACATTTCAATCGTATTAACCAAAATCAGGATGCTGAACAAAACGCCCTCTGTTTGTGGAATCGTAATCATACATTCTGAAACTCGTAGTATTTGTCCACAAAAAATATCGAGTCAAATGGGACATAAGACGAGATGAATCATGATTTCGCTGATGGGGACAAAACAACAATAATGACAACGAACCAGAGGACAATTAAATGGCTGAGACGCTACAAAAGTGTCTACTTACAAAAACAAGTTTGTCGACTCGAGTCTGGGACGCGACAAACCTCACAGTAACAAACACAATGAGATGAGAAGAAAACGACATTTGTTAAGGATTAGGACGGTGCCAGTATACTCCAAAATACGGATCTTCAAGCTGATGGTATGATACAAGCCTGAGAACGCTTTACCCTACATAACACATTGATAAAAACCGATGCCTCTCATTCTGCTGGGCTTGGCGGATGCAGCACCCGTGGACTGAGCTGTCACATTCCTAGAAAAACGCGACAACAGCCTTGTGACGCTCTTGTGTGTAACAGGCACCAGGACATTGTTGTGCACCGAGATCATTCAATTTGAGTCACAGAACACAAAACAGTGAACTATTTTCCTCACTTTTAATTTCAGCGGACTTCCATTACGTAGCAGTTGAACGGCCAACGTGGGTACATAGATTCCGGCATAGCTTTCACCGGCGATGAAGAAATCACGACCTTCGAAGTTGGGGAACTTCTCAAGAAAATGTAACAGAGCGTTATAGTTGTTTTGCGCGGTCTACAAAGGCAAACACAAATTTGTCCGGAAAACCAATTAACTACAGAGAGGGAGCGCGGCTCATTGACCAACAATTGAAGGAAAGTCGATTAAAGAGGTTGGTAAATTGGTCACGAATGGTTGGGTACTTACAACAGCAGTCACTCAGTGAGAAAGGTTCAAACCATCAGCGGATCATTTTGAGATAGTAAAAAGGTTTTCTAAAGAGACGGAGAGGTCGACGTTGGCACTTTGTACTTGAACGTAACACATTATGTGACCGGTTGATTAATTTGATTGAGAAGTCTTGTTAACGGGGTCAACGACTGGAGTGAGTAAGACAGCTAACTTTTCTCCTACAGAAGCAACCAAACAGGTTGAGTATTATACACAACAAGATGTGACCGTGGATGTGGTTATGCTCGTGTGAGGCCAATGGCTTGATGATCAACACTGTTACGCTATAGTAACATAGAGCAACTCCTGTCATGACAAGGATAAAAGCCATTGATGAGCACCAACAAGAGCAAAACTCCGCTCAAATGTTTCTACACAGAGTGGACAAGCTGAAAAGGCCATACGAATGCGAAATCCACAATGAAATGAGTAATTCTCAGGTTCAAAAAAATATAAACCCCAGTTAACACATGTTGCCATTCAGATCAGGTATGAACCTAACAGACATTTGAGGGTTCCCACACCCATAACATGCTCCAAAAACCGTCTACCTTATTAAAACACACGACCAGCTGTCAGTGCGTTAGTGTTGCTCACTCCGGTACTTTCAAGTGGTCATTTTGAGTACACCATTTTTGTCCAAAAACGCGCACTTTCCAGGAAGCTTCTCTGCTCTCGAATAAACCAATTCGATGTTGAGAACAGCACAACACATCACTCGATGACCTATGGTCCAACATGCGGATGAATGGGCACGATGATTCGAGCGAATCATCACGTTAGTGGCCTGTTACGGACGCATATGTCGAGCAGATGACGGAAGCAGGAAATTAGCAGTCTATAAAGTGAACTACTGCTCATCAGTAATTATCATTTTGCTTGGAAGTTCTTGAGCTCTCGGAGTCAACAGCTGAACGACAGGTGTATTAATAACGACGATATATAGATTTAAGATCGACTATAATTCCTTGTTTAACCGTAGTGTCAACAATTGATTTTGATGACAAGGACGAGTATGAATTGATGTGTTACGCCTCAGTCTCAACTCCAACTATCGTGATGAAGTGAATCCTTAAGATAAAAACATTATGATAAAAATGTCTACCTATGGGAATTTTTATGAACCACAAGTTCACTGAAATAGTCACTCACCAAATCATCGTCTGTGGCTATCGTCCCATCTTGGGCATAAGAGAATCCAACTCCAGCTGGGGATTCTAGGTAAAGCATGTTTGCTACCTACAATGAAAACGGTCAGGAAAAAAAACAGTCGAACGTGGTCGATACTGGGACCTTAACGATAACCATAATCATTCTACAGTAATCCAACTGGTTTGTACGCACTATAAGCAACAGGGAAACAGATCAGATGCTGTGTTCTCTGTCAACGTTTGACATAGAAGAAAGTAAGGATTTTTTATGTAAGCCTCAAAGAAGTCTTACTTTGTTCCATGAGTATGGATTGTATTTGAGTGTGGGCCCCGGAATGACCTGAACACAGTAACAGAAAGCGGATGTAATCGGGGCTAGTTTCACAAATCAGATAACACATGAGAATGAGTGATCGATCAAATAGGTACATATGAAAACTTGTAGTTATATTCTTTACTAAACAGTTTTGTTGACAGCTAACATATTAGACCATACATAGACACGAGACGGTTAGAATGTCAGGCAGGAGCAGTTGAAGTAACCGTTGCTCGGAAGGTACTGATGATGATTCAGTAGGTCTGATGCAGAGCAGCAAAAGATTTCGGAATTTTGAAAAAATACTCCGTAGGGAGATTTTAACCTAAAATTCAACATTTCTTACTTTTTAAAACTCAATGGTCTTGACTACTCCCTAAAAATTGGTCGCAACTGGAACCAGCCAAGAAGTAAAATTTAGGGGGGATGGTAACTGTTTTCGTCAGAAACAAACGTCGAATAAGATATGCTGAACGAAGAACTAGTCATTGGGTAAAGCATAGTATCTGTAAGAAGAAAGATCGGTGGGTTTCATCAAATTTAAATTGATCTACCCGCAATTAGAAGTTAGTCGCTTTTCTGTCTAGATGTTGGTAATCCAATCTATGAAGAACTCCAATAAACGAGCTGGTAAAAATGCACAGTCTTCGCCGGTTGGATCGTGTACTCCGTGCGTTGACGGAGCACCTGTCATACTGCGCGTCGTTCAGTGTGGCTGTTAATGACTAAAAGGAATTCGCCAGGTGACCACGTGATGATATGTTCACGGGCCATGAAAGCTCAGACCATTCCGCTGAAAGAGGTTGGTAGATGTCATCTGCTTGGTTGGGGATTTCGCGACCATCCACACTACTGATTGTGAGTACTGTCTGACATGTTGTGTCTTAGTCAGCGGCGGCCCTGTATCCACAAACTTGTTGATCCTTCCATTTCACGGAAGTCAGTTGTTCTTTTTTGTCATTTCTCCTCCTTTTTCTTCGTTATACATTTGAATTTATTTATTACCTTGCAATTTATTTGATCATTGTAAGGACCAGTGACAATCCAAGCGATTGTACTCGCAGATACGGTTGAAAACTGATTGATTGATTGTTCTACATCACATGTAAGCATCTCAACGAACGGGTAGAGACGTTCTGGTTTTGTCTGGTTAGTCTTGATTGGGACAACAATACCTGCATACTCAACCGAGATGGACCAGTACAAAATGGCTTCCAGCGTGACACGAAGTTTGACAAGTCGAATTCAGACGAGAATGAAACCGGTCAATAATTATGGAGCGACGAGTTGAAAGTCAACACAGAACAACGAAATAATGCAAAAAGCAGAACAGATGTATGACACTTAGGTGGTTACGCTTAAATGTTAAATTGAAGGGGACACAAACTGGAAAATCCCATATAAACATCATGGGTGAAAAACAGGTCACCAGAAGACATTATGAATTGACAACATTCCAAGCTAGAAAATTCAATCACAATTCCAAAATGGAATTGTGAAGCTTCCCCGAGAAAATGAAAGGCAAACTAACTCATTCCTAAGTGGTTGTTGTCTTGCCCGGATCGAAGTTAACACAATCTTAATAAGGCCAATGTTACGAGTTAAAGTTACAACTCGGCTGTTACCTGAAGAGGCTACATACAGACAAAAACAGTCCTGAAGGAATGTGTGCATTTGTTGCGAAAGCGTTAAGACAAGCTGGTAAAAGATAAATATTACCATCCAAATAGAAGGTCCCGGGTACAATCCAAGCCAATTTCGAAGTTTGTCAAGATAATATAGACAAACCGACTGAGTCTGGTACACATGTGGCTAAAATCTCATTCCAAAAAACTCCGTTGTAACGAACAGAACCTGGTTCCCCTCGCGACCATCACTTGAAGGTGTTTTATGAGAAAAGTAGAGCTCCAACGGATGGGATTTGGGTAGAAAGTGAGAAATCGCTCAAATCTATTGGATGACTAAATCGTACTCACTGGATCGGACAACTAAAGTGCACAAAGGGACAGATCAAACGTAGCAAGAAAGCTAACTGTCTTAAGGATTTCGTCTTGTTTTCACTTCAAACTTGGCTATTTGATGCTAGCGGTGAGAGTGAAGGTACCTTGTCGTTTCGGACGTAGTGATTTATGGTAGAAGGCGCAAATGAGTATTCGATCAAAGATAAACAAAGACGAAGTACCGATTACATCGATACTCGACATGCGCAATTCGCCCCATCATGCTACTGCGCAATGGCCTGTGGGGGTTCTGAGGCCAGTTAGGGAAGAAATTACGAAATACAGCTTGAATTTGGTGACTATCTCTACACTCAATGCCACCGACAGGAAAATGCTATCTTTAGTTGTTTTATCCCCGATCGAAACAACACAGTTATATAATTATATAGAAAGTCACCGGATTAACGTCTGCCTACCTGTGACCGAACTGAAAGAGTTATTGATTTTTTGTACTGGCAACGTTCAGTTTCAATTCAGTGGTGAGCTTTACTGCCAAGCGGATGGTGTAGCTGTGGTCTCAACTTCAGGCCCATTACTGGCAGACATTTTTGAGCATGCTCGAGAGTAACTAAACTATCGGAACAATCAATGGTTACCGACGGTATGTGGATGGTGAATTTTTGCGTAGTGGACAAAACGGAAGATTTACAGAAGCTTTTGACCGCTTTAACAAGGCGCATAATAGCATCGTGTTCACGTTGGAACAAGAAGTTGATGACTGAATGCAATTTTTGGACGTAACGCTAACACACGGATCAAATGGATCGTTACAGCGAAGTGAAGGGGAAACCTGGAGTGGGCAATATCTACACTTCCGCAGCAATGTGCCGATTAGTCTTAAACGGGGCCTTGTACGTTGCTTGATTAACAGAGCAGAAAGAATTCGTACAGAAGATACGATAGAATCGGACCTAAACATGTTACAGGATATCCTTTCTACCAATGCCTATCAGAAACATGTAAGAGAGACACAGCTGATAAGAAAAAGATCTACATAACTTTGCCTTTCAAAGGTGAAGCAACAGCCGAGCTGATAACGCGCCAACTAACTGATGCGATCGGCAGTACCTACTTCGCTACAAGTCCTGTCGCAACGTTCCACTCAAAACGGACAATGCTATTTGCTTTCAAAGATAATAGACCTATCAATGCTACCGCATTTTTGATCTATCATTTTGACCATTTCTGTGGTTCAGCCGTATATTGTTCGTACCACTAGGTGCTTATCGGGAAGAATCTGTGAACACTGTCCGGCGTGGCTCTGCTCCGGAATAACAAAGAACATCAACTTGTCCATTCTAGCCCACTTGGTTGACTGTGACTGACATACAGACACCGAGAGGGCGTTTCGCATTGTCCACCGCATCATGAAAGATCAAGTGGCGCGTCCTTTCAACAGCAGAGGCTGCCGCAATCTGGGCTTAGTAGCATAAGCGACTGATCGTTTTCTAATGCAGTGAGCTCCTCCAAATTGTGTTCAAAAACGGTTCGTTAACACATTGGAAATAACACAACCTCACGAGCAAGTTGTAATACTCTACCTTTCAACCACTTCGGGTGGCCTTCCTCAGGAGTGTTAACATCTTGGGATTATCATGGCCAAGCACGCATATTCAACCCACGCGACAACTTGATCCAGTCCCCCCCACAACCCACTCTAATTAACACAGACTTCCTAAAACCTACCTCCATCGTGAACATAACCACAACGAAGTCGTGTTTTTTATCCAATCGCCTTACCATCGTACTATTTTTGATCAATAAATTCCCTCACTGTTAATCCACTTGATATATAATTATGCCAGCCCGAAATGAGGATTTGTCGAGGACGGTTCTGTCCTCCGAAAAGAAAACTGGTTGCTGATTAATTGAATTGTGACATAAGGACGAGAGTGAGCAATGAAAGCAAGTTTGTGAACGAAGTTCTAGTAGCAGTGTCAATTTAGTTTGTTGCCGTATGCATTTCTGTTAATTAACATCCACCTCTCACCCACTAAGATTTAGGCCGGCACTGTTGACTGTCGCTGACGGTTCAATAGCACAGAAGTGTCAGACGTGTTGTTATCGCTGAAGAGGACGACGGTGTCGACGGTGTCCAGATGACGTACATTGGTGTAGAGGTTTGAGACGTAGATCCAATGACGGAACTTAAATGCAAAAAGTGATCGTTGCCAGCCGGTTATTTAACAAAAAGTAATGATATGCAGCAACAGGATGAGAATTTTTGAGAAACGATTAACACCACATACCAACAGGCCATACAGTTAAGGTTGTGAGAAACTCGAAATATTTCATTAAAAATGGGCGGATATATGGACTTCAACAGTTAAATTCTGGGGATCAGACACTCGGGTCCCGGTAAATTTAGCAAGGACGATGATGGTGAAAGTTATCTTGGAACTCTCTGGCGTGTAGAGTGGCGATGTATAGTGGAGGAAGAAAAAAATATTGAGTGAAAGAGAAAGAATCAAACACACTATGCAATAGCTAGGTTTTGGGCGTCCATGAACACCAAAACCTGAGAGTGCTTTCAAAAAACTGATTCAAGAACTCAACGAACCAGAAAAAATTGCACCTCGGAAAGAGCAAGGATTATGCAAAGCGCACGTTCAAACGTATGAAAAGAGTGGTCAGATTGAGAAATCGAACTGACCTTGAAAGGTCCATTTTCTTGCAACAAACCCTCCAACGAAGAGCACCCAGGACCACCGTTTAACCACAACACCAATGGTGCCTTATTTGGCCTGTTTTCTGCTTCTACGAACCAATAATGCAGTTGCACATTATTGCTGGTTCCGTGTAAATAACCAGAATAAAGAGCATAGTTTGGTTGAACCGTCAAACCGGGAAGTGCCGCTACACGTTCGTCTGTCGGTGCACTAGGGCCAGAGGCGAAGAAACGTGGAAAATATGCGTGATACCAGCGGTGGCGTTCACCTTGGGCCACGCTAAGCAGCAACAAAACAAGGTGGAGTACGTACATGAGAATCACACGTTCTATGGTAGTGGCTGAAACAGTGAAGTATTTGATTAGTCATTTCGTGAAGTGTGACTTACACACATACGGTGTGATCGGTGGTTTAAAAATTGTGACAACAGATTTCTGAAAATGGATAATAGTTACCGTTATTATAGCAGCAAACGCTTGTTTGTCATAGTTGGCAGGTGGCCTAGGGCGTCGGGACACGGTTGTTAAAAGGAACAGGTTACAGTGTTTGTATGTGATCTATCCCGTGCTATGGCCCGAAAATTCAACCTGTCTCTGACGTAATTGTGGATGGGTATCACGGTGTCGGTGCCAGTTAGCGAGCATGATATGGAAGAATGATGTACACAAAACAGTCATTTACCGGTAGTTCGGAAACTATCACATGATCAACGGATAAAAATACACAGACGGTGATAGTTCGATTAGCAGAGTGCCCAGCACACCAAATGATATCCATGGAGACCGGGAACAGTCATATAAGCTCGCAAAGTGGTCAAAGAGTGACATATCTGGTCCGGCAAGAGAAATGGATAGGCGCCACTTTCCAAACTGGGGAACCTCCCGGACAACCACAATAATGTTCCAAATGGTAACAGCGGTATACTTACTCTTGAACGATTTCTGTTCTAATCCATACCAGATGTGTGCACTTTTTCAATGACATTTTGCGTCAGGTTTACGAGGAACTACGGCTCAAGTGCAAGACCTTCCAATGAGTCCCATCCTATTCGGTGGGTGCTCGGATAGCAACTCACTTCAGGTGACAATCATTCATAAGTCCCCAGAGTTACTACTTCTGATTTACGAGTTGAAGCACATCAGCAGAGGAAGCATGCATGTGGGTCATAAGTCAGTAGAGACGTGACCATTGAAAGTGACAGTGTACATAGTGATCGACGACATTGCATTATTAAACTAGAAAGTGAAATTGAGAAGAGGTCCAATCAACCACTAACAGTGCATTTCAAACTGACGGTTTTAGTCTCACAGGTGGCGCGTGATTGCTTGGTCATCGCGTGTGTGCATCGTGACAAGTCCTATTGATGTCCACCTATGTATGAATGAGGGGTAGGCAACTATGGTCGAATGCATTCCGGTCAGTCAGGTGGTGACTGCGAATCTGGTCCCAGAATCACTAGTTAATCCCCCCGATTATCTTTCCATCCAATCGGGAGTAGGTAACACTCCTTGTATTCTAATTTCGACCCTTCCGTGGTAACTATGGCCTAATTCTCGGTCAACGGTTTATAGGCTCTTACTTTGTCTGCCAACTAGCACATTGTAGAGACATTCTTAGTTTGCCACGTATTCCA
>QNGE01000378.1:11133-23249 GCA_008508345.1 Paragonimus westermani
TTCTTGCGGACAATTTCTAAATATGCAGAAACATGCGTTCGTGAGGAGTAGCATTGATAGCAGTACACAGCAACGACCTGATAGCGTGCAACGCGTCCGGAAGTACGTACTCCCATTGTTCAACATTCGGTGCTTTGGAACGCGGGCAGAGAGAACCAGTTTTCCAATGTAGTGCCATTGAGTCTTTCAACTTGGCAGTTGCCTTGTGGGTTGTAACTGGTGGTTCTGCTGGTGGCCACACCGCGGTCGTGAAGGAATTCCTGCGACATACACGTAGATCCCCGATCGCAGTGAACGAATGAGAGTATTCCAAACATGGAAAAGAGGTCAGTTAGTCGGGTAATGACAGTAGATGCAGACATATCTGGACAGTGAAAAGCGAATGGGAAGCGGGAAAATTCGTCGATTACAGTTAGTATATAGTGATTGCGAGTGGAAGAGGGAATCGGTCCTTTGAAATCAATACTAAGTCGTCCAAAGGGCTATGTCGCTTTAAGTAAAGGACTATTAGAGAGGGTGTAGAATTTCGGTTTTAGTTGGGGACAGACAGAACATTGTTGAATAACAGATTTGACATTGTCTGAGGAGAAGGGTAAATCCTTTGTTCGAACGAAATGAGACAAACGAGTAATTCGGGGGTGACTGAGAGAATCATGGAGCTTTTTGAGATAGTCGATAGAAAGAGATGATGCACAGAAGGCTCGAGGTAGAGTATCGGCCGCAGGATTATCAGCACCAGGGCGATAGAAAACATCATGCGAGAATTGAGATAGTTCGATCCGCCAACGTTGGGATTTGTCATCTTCGATCTTGCTAGTAGTTTTCGTGTCATACATAAAGACAACGGAACGTTGATCGATTAGCAGCTTGAAGTGTGTTCCAATCACGTAATGTCACCATTTCCGGATAGCTTCAGTAATTGCGTAGACTTCTTTTTCAACGGCGGAATGGTTCCGTTCGGTTGTAGAGAGAGTACGTGAGAAAAGGCCACGGGCGGCTACTCTGATTTAGTGTAGCGGACATGGCTATACCTGAGGTATCAGTTTTAACGACAAGGGGAACATCTCTGGCGATGGAAAAGAGTGAGGCTTGAATCAGTTCGGATTCGTAGGCAGAAAGTACATCGTTGGGTAAGGGAAAGCTTTTGTTGCTAATCAGCGTGTGGATTTCATCTGAAAAGTGGGAAAACCACTGGGAACAATGTGAGAACATCCCAACCATTCTTTGCTGTGCTTTCAAACTTCCAGGTGCAGGCAGCTTGATTAGTGCTTCGAACCGATCGGGATCTGGCCTCACGGATCCTTCGGATATTTCGTAACCCAACAGACGACTTTCTTTGGTAACGGAAACGTTTGTTTGGTGTCAGTCCGTATTTACCATCGACTTGTAAATACGGACTGAATTTGGCCTCACGATCATTTGAGCTCTTTCTGCGTGCAGTAATATTGTCGACATAGTTAGATGTTCTGTTGAGCGTTTTTCGATGCATCAACTCGTGCATCGCTCGTTGGGAGCACTCACCAACGTTGGTCATTGCAAAAGTATGCGGCATAATTGGTATATGCTGTTGCACGGTTCAAATGTCGTATATTATCTTTCGTTCATGGGGTCCAGCCCACTGAAAACTGAACTGCGATATTTTCTCTACCATATGGATACGAGGGAGGGGATAGACGTCCAGGTAGGTGAACCGATTGATAGTCTGGCTATAATCGACGACCATGCGGCGTTTGTGGCGATCGTTGGTTGTGATCAAGGCCTGTGCACGTCACGGTGTTCTCGGCCCGAATGAAAACTTCATCGTGGTGGCTGTGTTGTCTCGACTTTGTACGTATTGGTTGGCAAGAGGTATCGAGCTGAGTGGAAAAGGGGAGCTGGGAGAGTAGCAGGCTCTAGATCACATAGCGAAAATGAGGGCTAAACACCCTGAAAGGATATTTTAACAGGTCTCTGTCGCTGAAGTCATGTCCTAGTAACACGTCAGCGCACAAATTGGGAAAAATGGACAATTTAACATCTTTGTGAAATGTACCTTTGTGAAATAATGAAACAGTGCACTGGCCTTTAGTGCTACTAGTTGTTTGTGTGTAAGCCAGGACAATTTGGTTACCCGATGGCAGTCTGGTTCATTGATTTGGGAGTACGACCGCTTCAGAAACAGCCTTCTGAGCTCCCTGTGTCAACCAGTGCTTTTAAGGTTATCCCATTGATTGCCACTTCAGTGACAGCTCTGGCAAGGCTAGTTAAAGCTGCAGCAGAGATGACAGAGGAGGTAAAGAACAGAAATTGGTGCTGTATGCTTCGGATATGTAGCAGAGCGGCGAACCTTTTGGTAGTGGCCCCGTTCCTCGCATGATTTACAGCCCGACTCTCTAGCTGAGCATTTGTGGTGAGGGTGTCGGTCGTAGCCACAGAAGAACCAGTTAGTTCGGGCTGCAGCTAGTGTAGTCTCGCAGTGACTGTTAGATTTCTCGGCAGTATTTTTTTATGCGTCGGTAGCAGCTGTATTGTAAATCGGAGACTGAAAGTGCGTGAACGGATGCAATTGTTGCTGAGCCAGGTCTAGAGCTTTCGCTTGGTCGTAAACGGTTTTCACGTCTAAGGTTTTGTGTTCAAGCAATTTTTGGCGAATTGAGTTGGATAAGAGTCCACTTATGAACGCATCGCAGATAGCGTTCTCTTGATTTTGCTCCGTGCTGACAGCTTTGAAATTGCAATCCTTAGTAAGATTACGGAGTTTTTGCATAAACTGGTTGAGAGTTTCATTGAGAGCTTGTTTACAAATTTTTAAAAGGTGGTGTGCAATAACTTTTTTGTATATAGAGAGAATGGTGATAGAATCCTAATCGGCACAGAGGTAAATTTATATACGGCGGGGGAAAAAAAATATGTTTTTAGCTTGTCAGGGGTACAAGAAGCAATTCGAGAAAATTTGAAAAAGTATATAGTCAGTATTTCCAAATGTCACCACTGTCCATAGAGTTGGGATCCGCATCAAATCTGTCCGATCGTAGCAGGCGGTCCACTATTTTTTAGTTGATTAAATTGTAACGAATAGATCCGACAGGAATAACTGAGAGAGTGAAAAGACAACGCCGGATAGGTAGGCTTTAATCAGTTAGAAAATACGGCATGTGGTCTGTAATATAACGAACGGAAGGGTCGATTAGAATAATAATAATATTTGGGGGACTCAGTAGAATAGGAAGGAGGAGAATACGATGTAGGGACAAAATATGACACACTTGTAGTAGCTAATCACCATTGTCAGCGTGTTCCATCTGGTCACAGAACTTACTACCTAGCCGTTTCTCTTCTGAATGAAGATTACTGAGTTGCGCGTTTATATCATCTACAAGCACAGTAATATCCGAGTATTTGGCTGTCTCAGAAGATTGAGTAGGGCATCGTGGATGGTGTTGACATCGCCCAAACTGCCCGCCGTTGGAACGTATGCATAGGTGACAAGTAAGCAGCGTTTTTGTTATCTCTGTCGACAGACTGACTGAATTGCCGGATTTGACTGCACACATGTGGTTCACTTGGATTCAGTCAGGCCATCTCAGTTCTCCCGTAGTGCTTAGTGCCATCCTCGCTCCAACATGACTGCGAGGTTCGGCGTCAACGATACCAGGTACGTGTTGACCCACAGCATTAAGCGAGTCTCTGTTTCAAAATTTCAATCTGCCAGGCAATAAGAGACAGGGTTTCTTGGGACATACTACAGTAAACCAGTGCTTGAACAGTTTGAGTGTTTTTGTCTGAGGGTACCTTTTCAAACCCCTTCCTCTTTATGAGGGGAGGGCAGTGTCACGACTGTGAGAATAGCCCTGCTGTGTACCTATTAGATCATGCCTTCCTGCCTAAGCACCTCTACATGGTCAGTGGTGCAACATACAATCTCACCGCTACCTGTTTTTCGTCTTACTGTTTTTGTTTGACCCGTCTGATGTGGCTGTACTTGGTAGAACGGATATTGTAATCCTCATAACCCTCGGAATCCATGTGTAGACTTGACCACCGCATTATAGCAGCGGAGTAGGTCAGGCTTGTCTAGTGTACTCTAGCCTGACCAGAAATGGCCGAAATGGCTAAGCGGTAACTGGTCTCCAGGTACCTTAATGTCATAACCTGTCTTTGGTTCAGTAGCAGGATCTAAACCTGTTGGTGATCAGCTGTGGCAGAGTATATTAATCAGTGGTTCCTGTGTGAGACATCTGGTATGTCTTGAATTGCGCGAAAATTTCCAGCGTGGTCATAAGAAAATACGGTCTAGCGAACAAGCTCGTTCGTAAACTGGGCGACGCAACGGCGGAGTGAAACAGACCTGTCGCATATGGCAAAAGAGAAAACCATACGCACGGATTACCCTTCAAGGGCGATGCACTGACTGTAACTACCACCGATAGCCTTTCAAGTGCAGTTACTATAACATTCTACGTCTCTAAATTACCTCTCAACTTTACCTCTACTTCTGTAGTCCCGTTCTGTGTATCATCATCCACAGCAATAAATCAGTGATTTCCACTGTTACTCAACTGCCATAAAACCAAGAATTAAAAGACCTACCCTGTACGGAAGAGAAGAGAAGAGGAAGGGACATAGTTAATGAAAATAGCTACGCCTGTATTCACTCAACCTCAAGATGCGTACACCTTGCAGGCGACACACCCAAGCTGTAGATGAAAATAAGGCTCCATCAGCGAGACAAATTTCTTACGGCTCTCACTACCCAGCGTCATTGTGTGCACTTGCTTCACAGACAACTTGGCCAAGTGACAACATTCATGCCACTGAGTTCGATTAGCCGCCATCTCAACTAACGTTGCCAGCCACCGATTCTGAGTCACGGAGGTCTTAAACCGGGAGACGAACTCGATCTACAGTGGCAAACACGTTGGTGAGCGATTTAATTTCTGTACGCCTTGTAACCATCTGTCCACCTTTCACCTTGTGGCAATCGGCCACAGCGTCGGCAAAGAGTGCTCGCTGTGGCAGACGACCAACTGGCATCCTGTTGGGAAAAGCACTTTTTCCCAAAAACTCGCTATATTTCCCAAGGGAAATAGATGCTTCTATTTTGATTACTCGAATACCCGCGCGCTTGCTTCTGATTGGTCCGTTCAGTGTCCTAGGACCAAGGCCACCAAAAACCTATAAATACAGCCGTTTTGAGCCACTGTGTTGCCTTCGGGATGAGCAGCAAATAAAGCTGGTTTAAAGGCCGTCTTTCTCCTTTCTTGTTGGGGGGTTCTAGGTTGCGAGAATTGGGTCCGAGTATTTGCGTTCCGATTATTCGTGTCGTTTGCGATATCGTTGCGTTTCGTTCGCGATCGAGGTACTGCTCGCGGTCTTTGTGTTTCGTTCTTACCTTATTCTTTCAGGGGGTCGTAACACATCCTTTATACGTGGTCTAGGAATATAAGTCGGTGCAGATGTAAGGACCGACCAGAAGGCCTCACTTGGTAATTACTACTAAATACCTTCTTCCTAACCTCCTCCTTGCTTGCACTTTGTTGTCTCTCGATACCATCGATCGAACGCTGACATCGGTGGTCATATATCTTAAGACAGTTCACACCTTCCTCTTTGAGCGGTCAAGTTTCGTAGCCACAGTAACACAACCCTCACGACCTTACATACGCGACCCTTAAACCTCAGGAAGATATCCCTGTGTGCTGATGCATTCTAGATTAGCGAATGCCGACCTAGCCTCAGAGATACGCGCTTCTGTTTCATTCCCTACATCTCCCCCGGCGCTGATGCCCCCCCAAGTAAACAAACCGATCAACAACCCCCGTAACTTTGTTGTCTAACATTAAATCCAGGAATTCACAGAGGTTTTGTAGAAGCGTTCTGCACTTTTAGGTTGCAAAGCGCATTCTGAAGTACCTAACCGGGCGCGAAATAGCGTATACAATTGCTTGTGTTGTTTGAAACTCGTCAGAATGCAACATCTTATCGTCAGTCTAACCAAGATTAGTCAATTTTCCACTAGGAAGTGGGTCCATGCTAGCAACTTGTGCGTGCCACCCAGAGTCCCCCATTATTTCGCCCATGACAAAACCAATAAAAAATGATGAAAGTAGCCAGTCTTGAGAGACACTGCTTCTGGTGCTAAACTGTCAGTCACTTCGCCGTAAACTCTAATCTCAGCTGAATTATGGGAATAAACGCCGACAGTATGTTCACATACTGGGTCGGTACACCCCTGCGTTTAGGCGACTCTGAAGGTGTTAGTCGACCCACTGGATCGAACGCAACTTTATGGTCGAGAAATACAATTGTTGGCCGGCGATATACATGAAGCTGTTCCAGAATTTGGCGAAGTTCGAAAATTTCCTCAGTGCATCCCCGCCCAGGACGAAGCTTTGACTTCTCTCCCCTCTGGTTTGCCTCCCAAGCTGCAGTGAAGTCGATTAAACACAATGGATGTCAGAGTCCTGGGGGTAAATGGAGCCAAGAGTCAATACGGCGGAAACCAACAACCGGAATATCTTGACCTCATGGACCCCGTGGGATACCGGTTCATCTGGAAGAGAGTGAAAGGGCAAATGCAGACTATGCTGGATGAGAATGTTATGGCAGAAGCCGACAGTCCGTACAACCCGTGTTTTCTCCTGATGAAGAAGTCCAGCAGGAAATATCGCTTTTTGTGAATTTCAGGCCGTTGAATGAGGTAACTCAGAACACATCTGCGGCAGTATCATCCGTCGTTGATACTTTGATAAGTTGCAGCAGGCGAGGTTGTTCACGGTGTTGAATTTACGCCCTGGATCTTGGCATGTAACAATCAAGTCCACGACTCATTAGGAAACCGTATTCGCGCTGGGCGAAAAACAGTACCAATTCAAGCGCACGCCGTTTGGCTTATCCGAGGCCTTGTTCACATTTCGACTTCTGATGGTTCAATTGGCAGTACGACTGGATAATGTGGCGGTAAATTTGGGCGTTGTTGTAACATACAATAACGTGGAATCGGAACACGCTGCCCACCTAGATGCTGTCCTAAAACGAAGTAAAAACTCGGGACTCCGTGTGAATGTCGATAAATCATGACTCGGACAATCGCCGGTGTTGTTACTGGGGCACAAGTTGGGTCAAGGTGAAATCGAGCCCTTGTCACAGAAAATCTTAACGATTAGAGAGGCCGTAGATCTTAATTCTAAACGCACTCTGGGACAATTTCTGGGTCGACCAGGGCTTTACAGTTGATTTGCGAAAACTTTTCACTTCAGTACATTACCATTGTATGAACTGCTCCGAAAAGAAGCAATTCGATCGGATCAACGAGGACGATGTGAGTGCAACAAGAAATGAACGAACAGCTGATGCTGAAACCTCCGAATACATATGGAAAGTTCATCGTAGTAGCAGATAACAGTGACGGTAGCATTGGTGCATTACACAAGGAAAAGGAAGAAGTATTCGAACATGCTAGCTGAGTCCTAACCCCAACTGACCACAGGCGTTCAACCATTGAGAAGAAATGTTTGATGACTGTCCGGCACTGGACTGGTGGAAGCCGTATTTGTTAAGTCAACAGTCCCATGTGGAGACGAATCACAAACTTCTAGAATGGATCAAGACTGCGAAGGACCCGAGAGGCGGATTAGCCTAATGGGCATTGCGTTTACTGGAATATGGTTTCACGATCAGTCATGTACTTGGTTCTGGCAATTGCGTTGCTGGTTTCTCTTCTCTACTGCAGATAGGCGAAGAACTTCTCAAAGTGACCTTTGGAGTCAACGGCTTAGTAATGGAGCAAGACCTACAAACACTAGTGCGTCTACAGCATCAAGACAAGGTCCTCTGGAGAGTGATTGACACTCTGGCAAGAAGCGTGAGGATCCCAACAAATATTAATGATAACCTAAAAGTAGCCGCTTTCCAACGGAGAAGAGTTGTCTTAAACAGTTCTAGTGCATTAACATGACAGAGTAACCTTCGTGACTACCATATGGTAATCATCCCGAGACAACTTAGGAGGAAACTGACAACAAACTGCCATGAAATGGCATACACCGGATGCACCAGGACATACAATCTACTGCAATAAAGAACATGTCTACAGTGCCATGCTATCGCACCTAGTGGAATCAAATCACTGTCAATATGTTGGGCGCATTTCGCCCACTCTCCCGGGTTAATGTCCGCAACTATTGGAGTTCACCTGTACAACCCACTCGTTTACGCCCAGAAACGTTCTGTTCAGGTATTAGAACTGCTTTGGCTAACCCTCCCACCGTACTAGCCTGTTAAGGCCCATTATTCAAGGGGTACTTGACCACAGTTTGCCATTGATTTGGCGGACCCTATTAGCCATCCGTTCTACTTGTGCTTCCTGAGTAATTCCCTTATGGGATTGTGTTATACACTGTGATGTACTCAACCAGTTGATGAATCCTTGAAACCGAGCTTGTTCGCTACACGGTATTTCACATATCTTGAATTCGCTATTAGCTTTTGCTTGCTGTTCGTTTCCGTGAGTTCTACGTTTCCCAGTGCGATGTGTTATACTAATTACTTACGGATTTGTTTACCCGGTGAAAATGGCTCCTTTCAGATTACATTGCCTGTTACTTTGGCCAGTGCTGTTCTTGATATGACTGCAGAGAAATCCTTCAGTGACTTGGTAATTTGTAAAAATATGTGATGTGTAACGTGTCCAGGGACTAAGAAACGAAATATTAAAGGCATGCGACTTCTTACAATGGCCAAAACCCACTGCGATACAATCCTTGGCAATCCCGCCAGCATTACAGGGTAAACGAAAACTATTTTACTTCTAACTTTTCCTTACAACAGGTCGAAATCTCGTTGCTTTAGCTGAAACTGGATCTGGGAAGACTGCTGCTTATGCATTGCCCATTGTGCATGTAGGTTGGTTCCTTTTGCGCGTATTTCAATAATCCTTTAGAAGCTTCTGGATAGCCCATGCCCTTATTTTGCCATGGTTCTGGCGCCCACTCGTGAGCTGGCAGCCCAAGTACATTCACAATTTAATGCTCTGGGCAAAGCTGTTGGTCTGTCTACCATTCTTCTTGTCGGTGGGGTTCCAATCACACAACAGGCAGACCAAATGTGTATGTCGCCTCCCCATGTTATTATTGGTAAGTCGTCTTGTATCTCGTTTGACTCTAGCGTATAAGTCGTTTTGTTTAGCAACCCATTGTGTTACCCTTTGTGCATGGTAGCCGTATCCTCACTTGACACAGAAATGAGGATGTGTATTAGTGTATGAGCCACTGCGGTTGCTTTGGTTTCTTGGGTTGAGACCGTCGTGATTGGGAACGTTGACGCCGTAGGTAGTCATTCGAATTCAGTGTCATGGTCACTTTCTTTAGATAATTGAATTGTCTGTGAAAGGACGACAGTTAACTATGAGGAGTGTTATAACAGGTCAAACTGTCAAGCATACGACACTTCACGACCGTTTCCATCCCACGTGCCTGCCTGTGTGTACCTACGATAATGTTGAAATTTTTGAGCCGGGAATAAAAGCTTTCGACAGTCAAGCCACATTTCTTCTCGTTTTGGTAGTAAATTATGGCTTGCTCTTTTCAATAATGCACCATCTACTCAACCCCAGTGAGATCTAGAAACTATGTAAGGTCCCACAGTCAATTTCCTTATTGATTTACCGCTGTTGAATTCGCAGTACACGATCCCAGTATTTAACACTTAATTGTTTTGGAGAAAATCGACTGCCGGAAGTCTGTTTGCTGTTTCTTTTTAACAGTATCCGGCTGCTCCAATGCCCCTGTGTTTGCATGCTTGCACAATCGCGCCCGTTAAACACTGTTCGTAGTTAGCAACACCCGTCTTCAGATTAGTGTCTGATGGTGACTTGGATCATAGGATGTCCGTACAAACGTCGCTGCAAGTGGCTCACGCCACCTCGCTTGTGGTCCCACTCACACATCCCGTGTCCAGCATACTCCCGTAGGAATAACACTGGGTTGCACGTGAATGGGTGTCTGTGGTCAGGCCAGCCAATACTGGCTAACCAAATGGTGGCAAAAATGAAAGCCTTATCTGTCCAAAACGAAAACTGGAGTGTCTCATGGTAAATTTTGGGTAGCAGGAAGTTGTTGGAAATGTAACCCCAAAAGGATTTCTATATATGAGTATGTATTAGTTTCTACACAGGACAGGAAAAAGAACGAAACTTTAAGTATGGTCGGCGAACCAAACAGAGCCACTAGAAAATCCGAATTAATGAAAAGGTAGAAGGACACCGTGAGCCAGGTATCTGAAAAAGAGATTGTGTAATATGCTAAATGACAGAGATTGCTGGTTGGTGCGAGTTAGATCAAATTCGTAAGTGACAATGATTTACGTTCCGCATGTTGTTCACTCATTGTCAGTAGGCATTAAGTAAACCATTGACCTAGTTCGTTTATTTGGGGGTTCGAACCAGCGGTCGCTGAGACGGAGGGCGTGACACGACGTTGAGACTGATATCTCTTAGGTTAAAGTGGTATTCGTTACCGCCCACGTAGTGAGTACTAATGCTATGAGAACTGGGTTAGGACTCCTCTGCGAGTCTGGGTCGTTCATACCAGAAGACCTTAACCGTTCTAATCCGTTTGACCATAAATAGCTGTGTTCGTTCGTCTTGACCTATACTACCACCTTGGCGAGGTGGTCGGGCTTGTGTACTGTTTTGATCCGGCGGGCTATGCTGACTAGGACTCAGGTCCTTCCAGGTGCAACTTTGTCAGACAGGCGAAAGAAGAGCAGTCAGACGAAAAGCAGTTACACTCATAAGATTGTATGTGCTTAGGTAATGAGGCACGATCCTATGGACATACAGCAGAACTATTTTTTATAGTTGCGGCGCTGCTATCTTCCGTATCAGGAAGAAGGGGTTAGAAAAGGTACCATCAAACAAAGAGCACCCCGATCGCCCGACGGTTGACCGTGACCGCCAACGTATTATCCACTACGGTCGAAAAACATCAAATATCCCTCAAAATCCCTATGTAACTCTGAGTACATCCGCTGCGCGCAGCAGTGTTCAGAATCAGACATTATTGTCTTATTCACCGCGCCCTCGGGCTAGGCAAGCCCATCACTGCCAAGTGAATCAGATTCTTGAGTCATTGACTCCGGGTAGGGTCCCCCAAGAAAACCCTATATCCTTTTGTTTCGCAGGTCTGACTTTTGAGTCAGAGGCTCGGGGTGGGGTCCCTTAAGTCAACCCCCTTTCGCGGCATAAACGCCCGGGAAGTATCAGAATTTATCGTTCTATCAACAGTGACGTTACTAACCGACCACGACTTTCTCCTACTGTTTTACCCCCCTATTTCTTCTGTCTTCCATATGCCTTCGGGCGATAATTGTTTCCTGAGGCCAAGACAACTGGTAAACATTGGCGCCCTCAATGTCCGCACTCTCCGACAAATCGGTCAGCAAGCTGCTCTGGCAAGTACTCTATCAAGTATAGAGCTTGATGTGTGTCGGAGACGCGAGTCTCAGGGTTTTTGGTGACGTCGAAGCTGAATCTCGCGGTCGAGCTGGAGTGGGAATCGCACCGAGTTCCCTAGTAGAGCAATGTTTGCTCGATTTTATCCCAGTGAACAGTCGCCTGTGCGCTGTCAGACTCAATACATCGGTAAAAGTCTGTCGACGCAAATCAGAAAGGCGTTGTGTATTCATTATATCGGCGTACGCTCCGACGGTCAGCTATTCGGATAATACCAAGGATGCGTTTTATGACGCCCTCGCTGGCCTTCTGAGGCAGTCTAAACACTCAGACATCATCATACTAGCGGGCGACTTTAATGCTCAGCTTGGTCGTCTTTCTCCGGATGAGAAGCAGCTAGGAGGTATGTTTGGTGTTCGGGCACAACGCACTGACAATGGCGAAAGACTACTACAGCTGTGCGCATCTCACGGTCTGTATGTTTCGAACATCGCATTCCAACATAGGAAGAAGCACTGTGTTGCTTGGAGGCCTTTGTGTGCTTCTCAGCCGTGGACACCGTTGGGTCATATAGCAGTCAGTTACAGGTGGCGCCACTCTGTTAAGGACTGTCGTGCCTTTTGGAGCAACCACCTGGACTCGGACCATGCCGTTGTGCGTGCCCGTTTCGTTTTGTCATTTGCCC
>QNGE01000378.1:24616-38407 GCA_008508345.1 Paragonimus westermani
TAGTTACGTTGCACAGCTTGCGATGGCTGGGTCACGTTCTCCGTATGCCAGCTGAGCGTTTACCGTACCGGGCATTATATACTGAGGGCACTAGCGATTGGGTTAAACCGCGTGGTGGTCAAGAAATATGAAAGGCTTGACTGATCCGCCGAGCAAAGTGGGCAAGCATCGCCTGCCTCAATGAGATCCTCGTGATCACTAAAACGGCCGGTTAGCTACGCTATCCGAGATGGCGATGTGTCGCAGTCAATGGCGTACCTGTATCCATACCATTTCTAGTTCTTCCGCTTAGTCTACTTTTAATATTTGTCGGCCTTCTTAGTAACGTTTCCTTCTAGAATATTCCACGTCACTGTTGAGGTGAGCGGCGGCCCGAGCCACAGTACCTTTTGATCAGGCTCATGGCTGTTATGACGATGGTGATCATGTGCTCGTGCATTCGCATCTACGGATTTGTGGTTCGCTTGTCAGGGTTGTGCTCGAAGTAGTCGAAATGGTAACCAGCCTAGCCTTCCGAATTAACGTACCACACCGTCCTGATCATCACTTCAGGGTTGAAGAAGAGCAGCTCTACTGTCCTTTGTTCTTTCGCCATCCGTTTTTTGTTCGGATACTCGAACATTTCAAAGAGAGTTGGGGTTTAGCGACACTTGGCTCCTGAACAGCACGCTATCCGTTTGATGTTCGGACATCCCCAGTCTGCGCCAATCGCGGAAAAATCCTGAGGAAAGCACATGAGCCATCATGGTGATAGCTGTTCCTAACGGCTGCAAATCGTATGTTGGGTTTCTTGGATGCTTGAACCTCGTTCGAAAGAGTTTTAAGCTCATTTGGTCACTAGCCCTCGTCAAACAGGAAGCAAGTGTCGCAGCAGTCCTGTCGGTTTTGCACTCCCTCACTGGACAGACCGACCATCTCCGATCTACCTTTCATGGTAACACCTCAGGTTGCTGCGCTGTTTCTGGTTCAGCATCATCTAGAGTGCATTGAACATTCTTGACGAATGGATTCTATCCGGGAAGCTTGTGAACCGAACCGGTACTGGTCACCGGCTCCAATGGACTGCAAAGTCTGTGCTTCGTCCCGGTGCCTTGTGGACTAGATTTCTTTTGAACTGAAAGCTCTGAGTAAGGCTTCTTAAGATAACCCGCTTATTCTACCGCTTTAACTGTGGTACTCGGAAATGGGATTTTGACTGGCCCTAGAAACCGTACTTCAAACTTTCCACGTAAATTTTAAGGAAAAGATGTAGGGCCGGTTGTCATATGTATCTTTTATCCATGAGACAAAAACACGGATTCACAGATGTACATCATCAGATCCTTCCATTAGCTGGTATCATTGACACGCAGCGTGTGCGAATCACCGATATTAGCTTGGCCTTTGTTGCGCCGAAGTTGATTGCAACTATTGTGCTTTGTGAACTGAGTGTAACGTGAGGAGCAAGTTGCGTTTCGTCCTGCACATGACTGCACTGACTTTACCCTTCGCCAAGTATCTGGTCTCAGCCATTCATGTAGAAGGCCAACATCTTTTGACGTCAGAGCAGCCTTTGATTCAGTTGATGGGACCGGATTTTGAGACTGTCTTTCGAGGATGTGTGCCTGAGAAATATACATATGTTTATTCAAGGCGTCATATGACCAACCACAAAAACAGAGAGTGACTGTTAACGAATGACATTCGAGGCTACTACTAGACTCCACACAATAATTGGTTCGGCCCAGACCGGACGTTGACTGGGTGTTATTTCACGCGATCAGGGTCAAATGTTTCTGTGTGGTTAGTCTGGGTATGATCGATCTGTGACCACGGAAGTTGCAGTGACTGAACAAACTTCTTTTGAGAGCACAGGTCAGGGTTGCGTAACCTGATTGCAATCGATTCGGCGGTCGCCAGAATGCGCTGACGAACTGTTTCTGGTTGAGCGTTGGCCACTCTGTAGATAATCCGGAATGCTTTGTTAACGTCTGTGCGATGGTTGGTGTTAAATAGATGTGCAACAATGGCGCTGATAGTTGATTTACGGCCACCGGTTCCGACCCAAGCTGGATGATGTTCTTTGATCCTTTTTTGACAAGCGCCTAGTCGTACGACCAACATATGCTGCAGTACAACAGCAGCAGGAAAATGAATACACGAGCATTGATTGATCGTGGACTGATAGCTTGTCTTTCAGGCTCAATCTTAACATCGGCATTGTTGTGAACCAAGTTTTTAAGGTTGCCGCTGGGAAGGTGCGTCTAAGTAACCGGTACATGCACCGGTTGAACCGGTCTGCTACAGCATCCCCTTTAAACAGGAGTTTTATAAACACGGTCCTCTTTTCGGCTGTGGGCATTACCTCGTGTGGGATTTTGAATGAAGGAATTGCTCCGGATAACCGTTTCCCCTCAGTATTGTGTATTCCTTTCCATGCTGCTGTTGTACTGCCGCATATGTTAGTCATACGACTAGGCGCTTCAAAAAGAATAAAAACATCATCCAGCTTGGGTCGGAACCGTTTTCTAACTTAGGCCACCTGTGGCTTCTGCATGATCTCAGTGTTTCCTCGAAAGGTCGAGTTCGCAGTGTCACTGTAAAGGCGGTCTATTCACACTGAGGGTTTTCACAGTACCAGTTTTTGATTATCGGTATCTCTGAGACATAACCGGCGCGTGGTGCCAACAGTGACGCAGTTCACCGACGTGTCTTCGGTACGGACAAACGCTGTCAACCTTTGAGCATATTAGTCCCCTCTCACACGCCTCCTTGACTCGGCCACTTTCTACGAGTGTCACCTCACCGTCTAACACACTATGTCTTATTTGCCAGTAATGCGTTCGACTGAAAGCCACACGCCGGTGACAGCGTATAATTGAGGTTCTGAGTATGAACGCACTTACACTGAAGCTTGTTTCAATGAGACGCTTTTGGCTCGCTATTTGCCGTTGGAGGGATAATGAACACCTTTGGTTGATAATGCTGTCTATCATGGTAAAGGATAACAGTCGATAGCGTTCATGTTGCGAGTTTCTGTGTGTATCAGTGTAATTTCTCTCCCTCCCTCTACGTTCTTCTCTTTCTCTGCTCCCTTTTACTCTCATATTGTGAGGCATTTGCCACTTCATGTGGTCATTGAGCTTGCAATATACCGATTTTTGCCGAAATATGAATCTGAATACAAAATCTAGATCCAAAATCAAAAGGGCTGACTCGAAAGTACACGGTTGGCGAATGGTCTCAGCACACCACTGCAATCACTGCCGGGTTAGCTGGCACAAATGTGTACGCGCATTTCTGATGAAGTCTCTTAGTTCGAACGTCTCAATGTTCCATTCGCCGCAGTCTACGGTCGATAACACCTGACTGTTGACAAACGTCTGGGTAAACGTTCCAGTGCCCAAAAAGCAGCGCTGAGCTAGGACCGAGCATGTATCAATGGGTGCAAATAGACGAAGTAAAAACAGTCTTTCCTTAACTCGTTGCCCTACCACGATATTTTTTCCATCAAACACTGGATAACAAAATGCTGCGTCCATGAACGACGTAGATTTACAAATTGCTAAGAGATTGTTCGAAACCTATCAAATTTTTCGTAAAGTGTAGGACAAGTCATGCTGCTTTTTTTGTTTGCATCGCCATCTGTACACTTCGACATTTTGTTGACATTTTGTAGTCATGCTACGAAAACACTAAACGTCGCTTAGCGCCTCTCAGTTTTGTGGCCTTGTTATTTATCCGTGTCGCTCTATCACCTGCTAACATGTCCTACTTGAAACATGTTTTATTTGACCATTTTATCCATATACGAGTGCCATCATGAAGACGAGTTGTTTCGTTATGGAGATCGGTGTGGACGGCTGGTACAAAATTATTATCCAGACTGGGGTGTTAGAAACCTGTTTCATCCTGGAAAACGATGTTAACGGTGTGAAGAATGTTTACTTCGGGTCGACACCACGTTCGCATTTTATGAGTGTTTACAACTTTTGATAACGTATCTATACATGTGTGGCATTCAAACTGGGCCGAATAAGGGACGTAACAGGCTGCCCACAGATACCATTATCAATGTGGAGCGGCGTTCTGATCGTGCGGCGCTCGATCGACCCAGCTGTGTACGCTTATTCCATGTTGCGCCGGACAGCATCTGGTTTCCAGTCCACGGGTCCTTCTCAGATTAACGAAGTAACCCAGCTGGAGCGTCTGTTTCAACATTTCTACCTGTGAGGCTACTCGATGCCAGTGACTTAAAATTACGACTCGCTTAATAGTGATAAACTAGCACAAGTTGGACACACTTATTAGGACATCGCTGTCCCATTCTGATTTATGCTGCGGGCAGCATATGCATTGTAAACCATCAAGCTGCTGAGTACTGCGGATTTTTCGTCCATACACAGCACTGTTTAAAGTACCCTTTGTGTTAGGGCACTTTTTCTCATTCCCTTCTTCCGCATGCGGAAGACAGCAACGCTGCAACAATATGGATTACTCTGCTGTACCTTCATAGGATTGCGCTCCTATGCAGTCAGCAATACGGTACACAATCGTATGTGCATAACTGCCTTCTCTCTTGCTACCTCTCTCTGACCTATCAGACATAGTTGAACCAAGAAAAACGGATGCCCTAGTCATTTTGAGCCTCTGAATCAAAGCATCTCAAAAGCCTGACCACCACGTCAGTGTTGGAGAATGGTCAGAGTAAGCAAAACGGACACGTACGCACTCGCAAACGTGTTCCCAAAACTACAATCATACAAGTGTTCATCAGGTCTCCCGAGATGTTGTGCCGACAGGTCGGTAATGAACCAGACTGCTCTTTCGCACAGGTTCAAGTGACACCTCAATCAAAAGAGTGCCAGTAGGAGTTGCTTGTCGTGCACACGTACGTACAACCGGGTAGATGGATCTATCATTCACCCAACCGCCGATGATACTGGTGATTCAGGATAACACTGTGGTGGTTTGTTAGTATCACGTTCAGTTTCCACAAATATTAACCGACCATACTTTTTTTCCCATTCTTCGGTACAGACAATAACAGCGACGTTCTCACTGGTCTGTACGCCTCAGCAGAGAGCACAGTTGTCATTCGATTGAGTTTCCGCCCACCTCCTTATTGGTGTATGGTTTTTCAAACATGGGGAGATGCCCAATCGACGAGAGCATGATTCAACATCGACCTTATTAAGTGCAGTGAATGCGCACGCATACATGATTTGTTCGTGCTTGGTCAACACAGATTAATTTGTTGTCACTCATTCTGATCTATATTCAATTAGATTGCTCCGTGGATAGAACTGGCACCACCAACTGTTAGGCGCTGACCGTGCTTTCTGGCGCCGACCACCTGATAATTGACTTTCGGCTTTGTTGCGACTCACCAACGGTGGATAGATTTGTCACGACCGGGATTTGTACTGGAGCCATACACTCATGTGGAAGCCATATTGATTACTATACCATTGACCTCACATTAAATACGACCGAACTGTTGTATGTAAACACTCAACTACACTTGCTCTTGAGGAGTTCTCAATTCATCCGATGGCACCAAACTATGAGAACGTTGCTCTTCGTGTTTAATGATTTACGCGGTTTCAACCTGATGAGTAGTCTTTACCTTGATGCCATCGATTGGATTGAACAGGACGTTTACGGTCACTCATCTCGAGACACGGGCTTGACTGCAAGAACTGTAGTCTCATGCTTCTTAAAATAGGCTAGTTGCAAATTCAAAATCAGCATCAGTTACGGGTCGTGCTTGAGTTGTATCAACCGACATCCTCTACCACTTGGTGGCAAACCCAGAATTACCAGCCGGGGTTTTGAAACTAATCTTGAGACGAACAGAAACCGATGAGGCCACATTTTGTTCGCTTGCGCTCTGAGATACGATGAAGTTAATCCATGTGCTAAAATGCGCCTGATTGTAATACGAAAAATAGGCGCCAACGTAGTTGTAGTGGAATTTCAATAAGGTGTGCGTTGTGCAACCGGTCTAACATCAGTCATCCAGCTCCAGTCAAGCGCCATGCTATCAAACGGCTTACAGCCGAAATGCGTTAATTGACTTGGCTTGTGGGTAAAAAAAATCCACAATGCCGAATGTAACGATTTCAGTGGGAAGGTCACTACATGGCTTAACGGCAAGTACGGCTACACGTACTTCAGCGGGCATTGGCACTTAGTCTTACACTCATGGACACTCACGTCACTGGGATCGGACGTTGCCCTTGTACAGGTAATTAAACATGGTACATGTCGATAGTGGCCGACAAGCTTGATTTTAGTTTAATTGTTCGTAACACATCTGGAAGTTTTCTAAGCGAAATCAATGAAATTTCACTTGATGACAGTGGACGCTGTTGGGTTGCGTGAACTTTAAAGATGAAACTTACTACTGTAAGTGTGTGAGTAGTTTGATGATTATGATACAGGTGCACTTTCGTTTACATGTAGTACGATGTTGGCGTAGAGCTGAGCCTGATTATGCTGATTATCCTGTCCCATTAGTCATTTAGCCCGGACACAGGTTGACGGTGCACCCACAATGTGGGACAAGTTACGCATATTCAGCCCTTCTGTGATACAGTAGCTGGAGCAAAGGCAACAGGCCTAGATCACTTAAAGGCTCTAGCTGGATTGCCTCAAAAAATACGGTACCCAACAAAAGCTAGCGGATGAAAATTCTGCTGTCGTAATGATGATTATGTGGCCTGAGAATTTAGTAGTAGCGGGGTTGAATCTTGGTCATTTAACCTGGAACCATCGAACAATTTCCTCTTTGTGAGATTCTTTAGGATTTCTGGAGAAGAAAGTTTGGCTCGAAAAATTTATAAAATTTGCTAGCACTGGTGCATTCGATATAGAGTGAATGTAGCCGGATATGTTTTTTCCGCTTGATTATGCTAATCACTTGATAAAATGACATGTTACATTCTTGCCGGTGTATTGATCAACGAAGTATCGTTCAGACGACGGACCTACATCAAACAAAGTGATGATCTGAGATACAGTATGCTGTTTCAGTAATGTCCTAGATCCCTTTCAATACTTTCGTTGTCACTCCCATTCCATACAGGGGGCAAGTCGTGGCTATCGGGAACCAAGTCAACAAACCTACGTTTAACAGTTAATGTCGTCACCACCGAGCTACCGTGAGGTCAGAAGAGGACGCGATAATAGTTGCTTTAGCTCCGGTTTCTCATCTCGTAATGATGGCCTCTTAGCTAGATTGAAATCTCTTAAATATTTCTACCTGCTGAGCAGTGTGTTCTTCATTGGAAGTAGTCGAGGATTTTGTTTGTCACAAATTAATTCCTACTCAGTCATACTTATCACAATCTTTAAGTACTAACCACCATCCTAGACATTGTTCAACAGGCTTAAAGAAGCCAGAGATTTCCACCCGATTGATTGTGTGTTATCGATTGGAGTTAAAAGAGTAGCTATTTTGTCACCTCTACAAACGCTGACATAAGCGTTTGTGACTAAACGTATAAATACGGTTATTGCATTGCTCGTGATACAAATTTTTTGAAATAATGTTAACTATGTTTGCATTATAACCATCCAGCTCGTAGTTCAGCTTCCAGTCCGGAAAAATAGAATACCACCAGTGGTCTCTAGTAAAAACGGAACTCCATTTGAGTACTTCTTCCGTAGCGAGCTGTTCGAAGATTTTATTTGAATATGAATATTACAATCAAACTGAAATTGTTTTGTTTACAATAGTTGGAA
This sequence comes from Paragonimus westermani, assembly GCA_008508345.1. Classification (NCBI taxonomy): domain Eukaryota; kingdom Metazoa; phylum Platyhelminthes; class Trematoda; order Plagiorchiida; family Troglotrematidae; genus Paragonimus; species Paragonimus westermani. Next base: position 32,345 of record QNGE01000378.1, read on the forward strand.
CCCCTTGTTTCAGTTCAGCGGTAGAATTTACTAATGTGTCTTTGTTTGTCCACTTGCATGTTCAGCAACTCCTGGTCGGTTGGCTGACCATCTACGAAAAACGAAAGGATTCGATGAATTCAAACTGGCTAATTTGCGGTTTTTGGTAATTGATGAGGCCGATCGCATGTTGGGCTCAGATTTCGATTCCGTACTGGAAAAAATACTATGTCTACTGCCCACAACTCGTCAAACTTTTCTTTTTTCAGCCACTATGACGGACAAGGTGAGAATAGACTGAACTTTTGAATTCTGTGCAGTTTCCTTTCGTGCCGAAATGTTCTCCCACATTTTTTGCAGCTGGTTTACCAACGCTGGTTCCACAGTTTCACAAACGTAATCAGTTGGATACTAACATCTTTTTTAGAAAGCAGCGTTTCACTAGCCTGACCTACACGTGTTACCTTGATATTGTTATTGACATGACTACTGTTTGCCCTTTGGGGTTGTGTGATAGTCTATACCATTTCTTCTTTGAGGTGTCCGAGTAACATCTTGATGTCAGTTTAGAATTTCACAATTGACTACTCTGATGTACTTTTATATCCCGAGTCATCCAAACTGAGGGTTGCATTGTTGCAATGGTGCACGGAGTGCACCGCGCAGAATCTCGCGCCGAGTGACATGCTAACCGAGCGGGGCCGTCAAGTGCCAATAAGCTATGGCTGCCAGAATGCACTGAGCTAGTGGAGGGAAAAGGTTTAACCCAGCTCAGCCATTCGATTTTAGCGAACAGAGTGCCTGTGTCATATGCAGCGAGCGTTCGCCTAACTGATGCGATTAGCAGACTAGGTAGTGTAAGCTCTTTTTTACGCCGGCGATCATTAACACTTTGAACAAGTGGGCCGCTTGAATGTTGTAAAATTGCAGTCGATTCTGCACGATCCACGAATTACAACACAGCGAGGCAGGACAATGTGAAAGTCAAAGCCTACAGTTCTTCGGTAAATAAATTCATGCGAACCTCCAACCTGACAGGGTCAACTAAAATCCTGTTCTGTTATATAAAATTACGACCTTGAAGACCACTTATAGGTAGGAACATTTGTTCTAATGAACATACAGCCCGTATCTCACGATTGACATAAAATACATGAGATATGACATCGGATTCGTGTTCTTTGGGTTTGGTTTGCCCTCACGATAGCATAACGTAGCATACTGCTCAGACTTCGGCACAGTGTATCCGCCTCCACTCTCTGCTCCCAAACTGTTGTGTGATCAGATAAATGTGGGCGATTCGATAAGTACCAGAGAGATATCAAAGGAGCTCTTATAGTGTCCTAATCAATCACACACGAGCGGTATGGGAACTCTCGGAAGTGACATCAATATATCCGGATGTGTAAAATACCCAGATATTGGCCAGGAAATCTCGTTGCTATTATCGTTAGTTCCTACGCACTTGTTTGTGGCTGCTCACTTTTTTCCTTTAACACGGAATGCAAAGTTTTTGTTCTGATGCGTCATTTTTATGTCCATCTAACCCAATTTATTCTCAGGTTGGTAAGCTTCAGCGGGCTTCAATTCGGGAACCAGTATTCGTATCCACACGGAAAAGCAAGTTTCAGTCAGTTGCCAATCTACGCCAGTATGTCTATCTGGTTCCACAGGCCGAGTTGGACAGTTATCTTGTCTACCTCCTCCGAGTTGCTCTGTGCCCGGAAATGGCTGCGGTCGGTTTGGAAGCAATACGTTTGGAATCGACTGTTAACACACCGGCGGACAGCGATCAGTGAGTGAAGTATTTCTCCTTGTCCTTCATTTGTTATGGTTTCAGTGTTCAGATACATTATCCAACCAGTCCGTTTCGAAAGGGAACACTGGATTAAAATTACAATATTGTTAGAGTTTGGCGGTGATGCACGTGGAGTTGAACTCCAGTCTGCGTTCATATAAGGCCACCGCATTAGCCAATACGCCATTGGGTTTTTACTGGGCATGACCAGATTACCACAACCACGTTTGCTCGTATGACGCCGATGTTATCCTAATCATCTCGAGAGATGACGCAATACCATACTTACCCCCAGTCCACAACCGCACGATTGGGAATTTTCATAGAATGAATTAAACTTATCTAACGAGCCCGTTCCTGAGATATATGTGCAGTAGTGAATAGATCTAACTGGAGTCAAACTCGTGTCTGGTGCTTATTTTCCAACCGGACAAGCCAGCGTGTTTACTTACGAAAACCATCTGAGCAATATTTTTATCGACAAATTCTCACCTACTTATAAGTAATCAAATGTTTATTGTAAAATTGCTTGTCTGGGATTTACTGCACGCATATACCTTTTCCATCTTAAGATGGCAAGTGGGAAAGGTGCGATCTGCATATCGGTGGTTACTAACTCCTGATGATTGGCACCTTCTCGTTTTCCGAAGTGTTTACGACTCTGTGGTGTACTCAGTTTTATATTTCATCAGAGGCATTATCTGATCTTTATGATTTAGTAGCTATTAGAAGGCTATCATTCATTGCACGTGTGCAGAAACCACCACCATGGCATGCGCTGCTGAATAACTCCATACAAATTGGTTTCTATCGTTCACAGCCCAACAAGCCACACGTAGTACACTAATGAACAGAGCAGATAGAGTCACGCAACACCGGTGAGGGCGCTCGCGTCTAACGTAAACAAAAGGCATAGCCCCAACTCCCGACTGATTGTACTTTAACGCACGCGAACTTACTCCGTGTTAATAATCACCTTGATGACTTCTGTTGTATACTGCTGACCCACTTATCAACCGACTTTCATCCGAAGCTACCATATCCGTTACCGTTTTGAATGATTGTGCATCGTATCCCGCGTGTTGTACGTGTTATGAAAAGGTAGTGATTTTGTTACAAGCGGACTTGAATTCCCCCACAAAGACTTACCAGTCATTCAGGACATGGTGCCCTTGAAATCCTACTTCTGGATGAGCACCGTCATTGCAGTGAGTTGTCAATGAGGCCATTCAGAGATGTAATCCAGCATGGATCAACATACTCCTTCCACTTAGCCGAACAACAGCCCATGCAAAGTTCCAATCATCATCGCTTTGCATCATGGGAATTTCCGTATGATCGATGAATTGCTCACTGTTGAATCTTCACAGGTGTACCCTTCCATGTAGCTTCTTATGGCAAAATCATGATTTATCCATTTGGCTTTTCACGTTCCAATCGATCATCAAATTTTGATCGTTGACGGTGGTTATGTCGAGCCCTATGAACTTAAACTGAGTCAAGTGAACTGGTGAATGAATGAGTGAGAGATGTTCAACGAAGGTTATTCACTCCACTTGTACCGAAAAGTGAGTAATAATAATAGTAATGACCATTACAACTTGCTTCACTCATTCTGGGCAAATGTGATGCTCAGTCAGCGCCTGTGTAGGGATGTAGTGAGTTGCGGGTGGTTACAATTCTTCGTTGACCTCGGATCCGAGCCGGCCAGTCGATATTACATGCCCCTATCCACTACTTCTGTCCAACAGTTACGCCTGTTGGAATTGATCTCTATCAGACACCGAGAATAATTTAATGTAACAATTCTTACTCTTTATTTTGTTCTTTTCGTAGATATTTGTTAAATTGTGTTACGTCTTTAAGTGCTCCATTTATCCCGAAGTGATTGGCCAAAGATCGTACTCTTCAGTAACAGCTGCGTGTTACAAATATGCGACAGTTAACTGAACAGGCATATCCGGTGCGGGATGCAAATGGGTTAGCCTTTTTTAGGTTCGGCTTTTCAAAGGCTTTCATCGTGTCCATTCATGCGTTGTATTGACCACACGCTGATTATATCTTCCGAACATTCTCTTTTGTTTTCGTTTTTCGTACATGCCCACCGCTTTCTTATTATTTGTCACTCGTTTATTCTCCTTAAACGCGGTCACGTAACATTTTACGGTGGGATTGTTTCGTTTGGCTTCGGCTTCCTCGTTAATTTTTCTTTCAACAACTAGTTGATTGTTCTCATCTGTCCTACAACGCGGGATGCCTAACACGAAATTGCACTCGAGTTATTTCCTGTTACCCCCCCCCCTATGTGAATGAGACAGAGCAAAAGTAAAGCGGTGTGCGATTGGTACGTATACTTGGCGCGTGGTCCGTAGTGTGTTGATCATAAAATATACTTTCGAAAATTTGGGAAACTTCGACCTCGAGAATCACGTGAACTCGGGAAATTATATTTTGATCCGAGAATTATCCGTGTCAGAAAAAACTTTCAAAGTGACCATGGTAAAACTTCAGGGTGATCTTTGGGTTAGCTTTATCCTAATCTTAGCATAGAAATGTTCAAGTCGAGTTGCTCAACGATGTCTCTTATTAGGGGCTTCATAACTACATCTGCAAAAGTTTCTTTATATGTTATCGCACATATTTGTCGTCGCAGTTAATCCGGTGTCACCGTCAATCGGGTGATGTTAACTGTTTCGTCACTAAAAACAGTAAAACAGATGAACAAAATTTCGACAAATTATTTGATTGGTGGTTCCATCTAAATATATGTGAAAACCAACTCACAGCCCAAACTGCCTAACCTTTGAACAGTTCGTTAGATTCCGGAAAGCTCTAAAATTCAAGTTTTTTCAATGATATCAGTATTATTGCTCGACGATGTTGACGCAAAGGTTGATTATTTAGTTCTTCATTAGACACTAAACGGCGAGTAAAATGGGGTAACCGTGTCATTGTAACACTCCTACATGTTGCTCGATTCAAGCTAGTTCAGAATGTCTTTTCATTGGAACTTTGTGGAACAACTTTTGACATCTCCACACTCAGGCTACTTAGTGGATCGGTCTTCGCATAGTACAGTACTCTCTTTACAACTACTTGTTCATGGGGATCGCTGCCCCACAACGATCATCCGTTAAGGGGTTGTGCAAGTTCTATGGAAAACACACTTCTAGAAAGTCACTCTGTTACACTGTTGATACCATGACTGTAGTCGGTTCCACTCGAGCTACAATATTCTCGAGTCGAGAAAGCTTGATATTGGAAGAGAAGTTTGAAATGGTTGTCCTCCTGGATTGATACAGAAGTCACTTGTAGCATAAATCCAGTCCCTTGGCAACCAGTAGGACTGATATGCAGAACGCGTTGTTGAATTATAACACCATTGGTTGCACATGTTCTGAGCGAAAGAGAGATTCTGCACTCATGCCGACATGTGTTTGTTGATCTGAACGACCGTGTGCATTTGTGGTTTCTTGGGGAGATGGAGAAGTCTGAATGATCGCTGAACTATTTGGACCCAACGATTTCACAACAAACAGCAGCTATCTTCTCAAATTCCAAAACGGGGCGGCATCAGCCTTCATTCCTTGGCGGGTGCAACTGCTGAAAAACCGAACACGGAAGGTACAAATGTGTGGACGTAGTTATCTGTGACGGAACATCGTAATTTTTGCACGCATACTAAAAAGGTCTTGATAGCGGTTATGGTGTCATGTGTACACATAACAAGCTAACGGTCTTGTTTGCCCTCGGTGCGATAAATGGGAAATTGATTCTTTTCGCTAACCGGAGTCAGTCGGAGTTATGGATATTTTAGAGAGGAAGGTCACTACATAAGCGTATGCGGTCTGCTGGACAGTTCTGTTTTACGGTGAATTCCTAAGTTATCCGTTATACTTCGAGACCTGTGATTTCCAACTCGTAACAACAAGTGAATTAGATGGTGGATTAACCAGTTTAAAAGGATTTCGTGATTTGGTCTCTTTGCTAAAGCCAGCTGAGAAGACCGCTCATCATCATCATCATCAAAACAGCCATGAGCCTGACCAAAAGGTACTGTGGCTCGGGCCGCCGCTCACCTCAACAGTGACGTGGAATATCCTGAAAGGAAAGAGTACTACGAAGGACAAAAAGATTGAAGAAGACTAAACGGAAGAACTAGAAATGGTATGGACACAGGTACGCCATTGACTGCGACACACCGCCATCTCGGATAGCGTCTCTAACCAACGGTTTGAGTGATCACGAGGACCCCATCCAGGCAGGCGATGCCTGCCCACTTTGCT
>QNGE01000378.1:38613-70090 GCA_008508345.1 Paragonimus westermani
TGGTCTGCATGTCTTCGGCAGAGGGGCTAAGTAAGACAATGTCGTCCGCATACTCCAGGTCGGTCAATCTAGCGCCAGGAAGAAGCTCAACACCAAGCCCACTGGATTCACGAAGCGCCCCCTCCAGACCGCTCATGGATACGCAATGTACTATGGTGGTTGGTTCATATCCTATGTGGTGAACACGCTGAGGATGATCGAACAGTGATGATGAGGTCTAAGCTGGTAAGGGTATTCTGGTTGAGGAACTAATGGCGGACAGGCTGAGCTTATTCGTACAGTCAAGCAAAGTTGGCTTACTGCCAACGGTTACCAATCCTCAGGACAGTTTAATCGCACACTAATGGACAGTGACCATGAAGCACCAGAGACCTGACGACCATGTTTTAATCCATCGTAGTAGAAATAAGCACGCATTTTTGGAATACAGTCAAAAGTAATGGTCTCGCTCATACCGTTAATCCTGCTCTCTGGTGCAGCCGATCTTTGTGTTGTTACCTAACGATGGTCGATGCCAAAAAATGCTGTATGTGAAAGCCCAGTAGGTACATCGTAAGTGTGTAGTTTCAAATAAATGATTCGGTGAAGAGGCTTTAGTGTGAATGCCTACTGTGTGTAGTTGCTATCTTAGGGATGATAACGATTCTCGTTGCATTATGCTGTCCCCAGTGTTTTTGAAAGGACGTTCCGAATTCCTGGGATCCAAACAACATTCGCCTTTTTAAGTAGAATAGTCAGAAGAAAAAGGATTACCAGACGACTTCATTTCACATGTTCTCATCAGCCTTAACCACGTGACTAACGTGAAAACAAAACAAGGCGTAAACAAAACGGTTAAAAGTATTTATCGGGATGGATCGTGTTTGGTACTCACATCTAAACCTGTGACAAACAAAGATTCACGCACACTGTTTTTTTGCGCGCGTAGAACTGGCTATCGGGGGCTGATCAACAGTGCTTCGATATGCATCAGAATTTTTCAGCCGCGAACCCTCAAGATCTTAAACGAAGATTCGATATTGACACTGTGACATGTGGTTTATAATTGCATTGCAATCATTGAAGTGACGTTTCGTCCTCGCTGAGTGTCACACAGTAGCGGATAAGTTCATGCAACTCTCAACCACTTTTGGATGTACTACCTGATCCTGGTTTTAAACGTTCTTTCTGTTCTACCAATGTAATTGTTTCCGCAACTGCTTAAAAACTGTTAGATATAGTGACTGGTGGAAAGCATAGAACTTCCGTTTTTGACTGGTGGTAGAAGTAACCGAGTCGTTTAAGAGGACAGAACAGGCTTCACTGCGTTACACACACGTTTCCACGTGGCACTGATTATCTATTCAAACCTATTCACCTCTGAAGAGAAGTTTGATGCGTGCGACTTTTTTAAAGTTTCTTTCTGTAAGAGTAGGTTTATCTCATTTCCAGATGAAGCGTCCCGGTAACTCTATTTGCCCAGCTTGTAACCTATCCTGGGAGCATATTCTTGACGCTGTATAAACGATGTACGTACTAATGACAATTCATGTATTACCTGACCCATGTTGGCTTTACGGTACACTGAACGTTCAGTAGATCTGTCTGAATGGCGTTTAATCGGGTTGTCCATGATGGGTAAACTTTTCACACTTTCTCACTCGACCGTTACTAAAAGACCTGGGCTGATGGATTTAAATGAATCGTTTTTCTGTTCGTTTCTCATTTTGTTCAATTAAGAACGTATCATTGACATACCGTTTGTACAGTTTCAAATCGTCCACAACCGGAAATAGTTTGTTCAACTTTTGCCATGAACGCATCAGCTAAAACAAGCCGAATGGGTTCCCCATGGTTATTTCGCCTTTCTGCTGAAAGCCTTCACCCAGAAATTAAAATCCCACATTCTCGATTGAGAGTAAAAATAAACGTTTCAAATAGTTAACAGAGATTGGATAATGAATCAGATAAGAGATAATCACGTTCGTGGATAAAGAATTGACATCAACAGAACACGTCGTGTCTGTGACAGTATCCTACTTTTCAATATATGGTATCAATTCATGTTTCTTTCAAATTGTGCACACTTTGCTTTTGTCGAAGAGGCTTCAGAGTGTCAGCCAGCCATTTTGCCAGCTCATGCTAGGGAGAATCGTCCATTGCCAAAATGGGCCCCATAAGAATATCCGATTTGTGGATTTTATGCAAACCATACAGTTATGGAGTTTTGAGACCTACATGTCTTAACAAGCATTCATTTAACATGCCGTTCTTTGATTAGGTCTTGTGACAAAAACATGTAACTCACCGGATATCTATTTCTTCTACTAACAGTGCAATGTCCGGTTTGTTTACAGGTCTGAATTTGCTAGATTCCGCTAGAATTTATTTCGCCCTGTTCTCGTACTCGTGGTGCCTCATTACAACAAATGCTGTCTCCTTATCTAGCTTCAATTGTTGGCGGGCTTTCATATGTTCACTAATTAGACAGCACTTCTGTCGTATTGGAGATTGTTATAAATTGTATAGCAGATCAACGAACTTGGCGTTTAGACAGCTGCCATTATTCGTTGACATAGGAACTAAAACACTTACCGGAGCATACGAATTTTCAAGTTGTGCATTCAATAGGGTTTTATTTTTGTGCCTCTCTGTCACCCAAAAAGTCAGTTCCATTGAGATTGGTTCCATCTGAGTTCGTCATTGCGTGACAGATGATAAATTGAGAATATGTTAGCATAGGTTTCATGGAAATTCTTGACCAGCTAGGTTGCCTGTCAACTCTTGCTCTGTTTTTTTCATGGTTATTGGTTTCAGTACGCTCCATTGTCAGGTTGCAATGATTGGTTATCGAATGTACTGGTGACATGTCATTCGAATCAAATAGCTCAATCAGACTGTTTCACATTCACTTTTCTGTTTTGTTGCATAAACGTCATATTTTGATGAATTATTTCCACTGTCTGTTATTTTTGAAACACCCGATTTAACCGTTTTTTGTGGGGAACCATTCCAGGTCAATTTTGGCTACTTCCGTTATCGTTTTCACAAGAACTCGCATAGCCAGTACTCGGCTTAGTTTGCTACTTCGCCAGTTTTTGCCTCAGCCAGTGATCGCGCTCAACGGCGATATGCCCCAAGCTCAGCGTCTTGGAGCGTTGTACAAATTCAAGCAAACACAAGGTGCGGTTCTGGTTGCCACAGATGTTGCCAGTCGGTAGGTTTCTGTTTTCGTATGTTTTCTGTTTTCCGGAATCAGTATGAGCTAACCCTGACAAATCGACTATTTCAACTATTGGGTTTCTGCTATACACTTTTTTTGCCTCGCTTCGTCAGCTTCTGTAGTGATACTGCTGTTTCCTGAACAGGTGATCGATTACTCACCCGTGTTTGTTGCTCGACATAAGTCAATTGTGAAGGTTTCCGGTTTACAGTGGACCCTCAGCCGAATTTTCGTCTCAGCGAAGAGATAAAAGCATTTCCAAATCTTGATTTTTTCTCTTCACTGGCTAATGTCCATTGTCTAAGCTGATGTGTGAAGTAGTAACAAAACAAGCAAGTTATCTCGGAGCAGCAGAACTTAGGTTACTTTCAACTGCAGAAGCTGGGGCTCAGATGTGTGACTGGTAGAGCTCTTAGTCGGCTAAGCGGATGTTGCTTCACAGTACCCTGAGACAATTGAACAGCCAAACTCTTATGTTCAACTTATGATTGACTGACGAACGGTCGATCAGGCAGGTAATCAGTTACAGGCTAAAAATTACTTTGAATGCTACGAAATTATCAAACAATCGCGTGAAAGATCTACAGCTGTGATTTAACTGCCTGATTCATTCAACCTTTGAGGCAGCAACTCCTCATGGGCACCTCGAAACGCGCTGACGTAGTCTAAGAAACATGTAAGAAAACCGTTCTGTATTTTCCATCAGATTATATCACAATAGAATGAACCATACAATCGAGAGCATCAAGGATTGAATGTGATTAGAGTCTGTGGTGTTCACTTGAGTTTCCATTCTCATCTTTTTCCTTAGTGGCTTGCTACATTTTGATTGGTACATGTAATGCACCTATCATGTTAGCTATCGCATAGTGGTTGACAATCGCAGTAACGCATCGTAAGACGTCTGCTTAGTTATCGAGTTTATTCCCTCACGAGTACGTTGGAAGACCATAAAACCTTTGTACAACATCTGAACAACCACGAGTACTTAGATAATTTTCTGTACATTAGTTCATGGAAGGGTAACTCATTTATAGTGTCTTATACAGTTATTTAAGTCTTTCTTCTAATAACTTGTTCTGTCTGTATTTCTGGTTCCTCAAGTATAATTTCCACTGGACATGTACACCTTACTTGTTACTGTATTGTTCTGACGCATGCAATTTAGTGCTGTGTTGATAAGTGTTTGCATTTTGCGAGTATTGTCCGTTTCACGCCTGCTTGGGCTAGATGGAATGCCTAGTTGAACCGTCGAGGAGACGTTTGAAGAGTACTCCAGTGAATGCTGGTGGGTTTCGCTCTATTTGAATGTTTCGATATCTCGGTTAATGTTATTAGATTCTAAGGCGCTTAGAATGCATTCCGGAACGGATCTCCAGCGTAATTGTGTATTGTTTGAAAACTTATTTCTAATCAAAACATCTAAAATGGGCCCTAACAATGAGCCCCGTAGCAACACCGTCTGTTAGTAAGCCGTGTCTTGTGGCTACGATTTTATATTTTGGGTGCGCATGAAAATGAATTGTTCAAAATGATACGCTAGTACGTGTTTATGTGTTATGAATGCTAAGTAAAACCACAGATAGCCTCCAGCCTTTTATCACAGAAGAAGATCGTAAACCAGAAACCTCACATCCAGGAACACGTGTTCATTGTTCAGATTGGTCAGCTGCAGTTTGTCAATAGGCTGGAACGTGTTTTTCACACTAGTTGCAGCTAATGTTCCTTTGTCAGACTTTAACGCCTTGTTTGACCACTGTATTGGTTTGTGATTTGGAAAATTAGACATATCGTGGAGTGCATTGGGTGCCAGTTTTTAACAGTGCAAATCGTTCGATTGCAGCATGTTCCTTCGCGTTCGGCTCATTTTTTTCGTCTATTCCTTTTTTTCTACCGTGGTGGTCAGCAGTCACACACTGTCACCACCTATGTATATGTGCGCATTCATTCATGGAATGCGGCTTTTCTGTCCATACCCAAGTGATGCCTGCACACACCTGACTTCATAAACAGTGCAACGCAACATTTGTGGTTAAACCTAAGCCAACCCGGTACCCAGTGTAAGCCTGAAAGAAAACACTGAGACGCATATGAATGGAGATCTTCGTAGCACTATCGTTCTCATTTGATCGCTAGAATAAAAGTGACATCCCTCTTTCGTAAGCAAAATTAGCGAGACTTCGATGATAGATATCACCAGGAAAGTGGATAACCAAAAGATATGTGTAGCAAGAGGAAACAAGCAGCAGGATGCGAACCACGGATGGAGTGTAATGATGGAAGTAGTTACTAGTACGTTTTGTAAAGAAAACAGGTGGGTTTAACTTTCGGCTATGAAACCAAATATAACCGTCAAAATATTTCACATATTAACATGTCGCTGTTCACGTTTCTGAAATGGTAGCGCGTGGTTTGTCGACTACCTGAAGATCGCTTGTCTTGACAGATAAACAGAGCACATAGTTGAGTCACTTTGTCCATGCATAACACGCCCTCCCTCTCTTCGTTGTTTGATCTTTGTGTGTGCGCGCGCTGGTGCTCCATTTGAGGTCACTTGTGAGATTGTACTCTTCGTGGTCCTACACAATCATATCACAGATGATGACGATGCTGATGGCTCTCGTACCTACCTCGGGCTTGTACTAATGACCACAGGGTTCTGATTATCCCTCATTAGTTCGTTAGAAATAAAGGTTGTTTGACGAGTAGTTTGCTTCCGTCTATTCGTTATCGGTTCAAATTACATAACATCTTACATCATCACGGCTATCAAGCCAGAAAAATCACATGATCACGTCAAACGGTTCTGAATTGGGGAGTAATTTGGTGATCACATTGACTTTTGGGGGTGTCAAGTAAGTAATGGGGGCCCATGGTCATCGTAGGGACTGAACAAATTTTGTTCCGAGTGTGCAGCTGTGGATTGCACAACCGAATTCCGGTCGTCTCCGTGATGGCCAGAGTACACAATTTGACTCCTCTGGATTGGCAACTGGACAACCGGCAAGTGGGCTTGAAAACCACTTCCGGTGAGAATTGGCGCCCTGAGTCAACGAAGTGTGCCAAAATTGTACCCGAAATTGACTTCATCTTACCTTTAGCCAGCCGTGTGGGGTGGTGTTCACGTATTCTCTGAGATAGGCGCCTGATTTTGAGGCAGATGTGACCTACTCCATAGGAGCATGTGAAAGAAGCAAAAAATGAGCTTCTACATTTAGATAACATATCTTTGAGTCGTACGTAAACTACCGGGTTTGATGTGAACGAGATGCACAGTTGTGCCGAACCATAGATCAAGCCTTTTCAGATGTGTTCTTTGTTGGATGTCAAAAATACGAACGAGGTTTCTTCTTCACATGGGGAATGAATATCTGAAGAAATGAGCCTACCAGCCGTTTATTTTCCATTTCTCGTGAATGCCTATCTGAACTGACATGACACCTAATTACTCCCCAATTCGGAACCGTTTGACGTCATATGATTTTGCTGGCTTGACAACCGCGATGATGTAAGATGTTATGTAGTTGACCCGATAACAAATAGGCGGAAGTAGACTGTCCCCAAAAATTGCTCGTTGATCTCTTGGACGCCCCTCTAAATGTAACGTGAACTACCATCCACTATATAATTGACGGAAGACCTTTAACCTATATCACATCGGTAGTAAGTGATCAGTTGGGTTCAGTTGTGCGGTCGACTGCGACACATCTGTCGATTAGTGGTTCACCAGGTTCCTTATTTGTCACTGCGACATATCCAAACTACTTAACAGAGCACCCAGGGTCTTGCTGTTTCACGATCATATCATCCCTTAAAATCCGAGTCTTCTCTCATCGTTTGTGACTTCGGTGAATGTGGTCCGGAGTAAGTGATCATTAGCTGATGCACGCATTGCTTGGCTCAAACGTCCGACTGTAACCTCCTAGTTTAACCAATCAGTAACCTCTCTTGTTTTTCTAAATTGCTGTGCTGACTGACTGGTTATCCCATGTGATGTGTTCCACTTGACCTGGGTTGATTGATAGAGAGAACGCTGGTAAAACACAGCAAAATAACTTCTTACGGACTGATCCATTTTCCATGTCGTGTGGCAGTATACATGCTGATTTCGTCGAGTTTAATTCATTTTTTACTGACTGATGGCACTATTTGCTTTGCATCTATGATTTGCATTTTGTTTTTCAACAATACTAAAGGCTCATCAAAGCCCTTTTTCTGTATGTTCCGAAAATTTGACCTGGATAATTTTAGGAACAAACTTGACTTCTCTCCAATCAGTCATAGTAACTCTTCTCGGAATTTCAACACTTCGTTGCCTACCCTGCTTTGAACATTTGTGTCTCATTAGCTTTGTGTTATCTGAATTTGTTTTTGCTGCTCCCGGCCTCACTGATTTTTCTGGTCAAACTGCTCGTCCAATAGGACTAGCAATCTGTTGATCTCGAATCTAGTGAAATCTTTGAGGTGCAGTTGACCTTAACGTGTGCTCTATTATTCTACCTGGTTTCAGAAACCTGGACTTCACTGACACGTTCGCCATATAAGTACTATTTTGCTTTACTTGTGTGGCATGTCAGAGTTATCGGTGATAGCACGAACGTCCCAAGTATTGAAGCACGATTATTTGTCCCGATTTAGGTTAAAGCCCCAATAGTACGGAAAATGCTGACTAGCTGAATCACCGGGACTTTCTCTTGCACACGCCACAGTCATTCTGCAATAAATTCGCAGAAGCTGTGCCGATCCACCAGTTCTAAACACACACTGTGAAGTGTACGTTGTTTCACAAGGGTGGAAATCAGTAGTTCACTGTTTCAGAAGACCGGTGCGCGCTCTACTTGTTAGTGGTAGTGAATAATGTTGTTTATCTGGGACGTTGTACGGTTGTGTGTTGAATAGACTACGTCAGTTCTACGCTACTCAAGTACCATATGTGATTGCTAAACCGGACCTTTTTGAACCGAAGATGTGGGGGTAAAAGAGGCGATGCGGTGTCCAGCACACATCTTGGCATGGGAACACGAAACGAAGGACATTGAAATCTGCATACTGCACCTCTCGTTGGAAGATCTTAGGTGATCTATCATGCGGTGCTTTTGACAACACTTAATAGTCCTCTGTGTTTCCTGTCATTGCCAGTTATCACGCACTTTCACGCTTTTCCGCCCTTCGTTTCATTTTCTTCACGGTGTCTGCCGAGAATTGTAGACGATAGGTTACTTTAACTTATAGCTATAGGTACCTTGATGTTGAATGATTGAACATAAGCATGGGTACTTGTAATAGTTAGGCCCCTTACCGTCCTCTTCTTCTTTCCTCTCTCTTCCTGCAAAGGGTTTGCTTTTTACTTCATGTTTATGTGGCGGTCAAGGATCAGTGAGAACCACTAATGTGTTGATGTCTGTGATAATGGTGAGGATAGATCCGCATGTTTGCCTCAAGGTGAGTGCACATCAGAGAGTTGGGCGACGATGTTTTCGAGGCGAGATAGCCCGGTAAGCAACCTAGGTAACTTCTTTAACTTTCGAGGTTCACCTTGAAGGCAGACCGTGACCGTTTGGAATTGTCACTCTGAAATCGTACTCACGACTAGTTGTACTCATTTTTTTATATTTCGAAGTGCATTCTTTGCACTGCCAGATGGCCAAATTAAATGGTAGTCGGTCGTCCATAGCCCAGTATTGCATCACTTCAAGAACTCTGCAGTTTTTCAGTCTATTATACTGAGTCAAATTTTCGTATCGTTAACATGTGCTAGTACTGCGGAGTTCACAAATGGGAAAACCTTACAGCACACCACCATTCGCCTAGTGCTGATCAGAAACCTTACCCTTAAGCTTCACTTTAAAGCTGTGTGTAAACTTTGATTTCAGTTTACTTTATCAAAGCGTTCTCGGCTTTCTAACTAGGATTCCGTGACCAGCGACCATCGTCGGTTCGGAATGCATTTTGATGTGGCGTAAGATCATAGACAGGTGTGTTCATATTTAGTCTGTTTCTGAAATTAAATGTGTTAATCGTGTAATTTATGTTTTTGTGCAGTTCTGGTAGTTATGAACTGGTTTATGATGACGATTTTTGTCACATTCCATAGCTTTTTCTATCTATAGCCACTTAATACCGGCTGCTTCTAATAGGTTAGATAGGATGTGTCTATTTGCTACCTTTCGGTTGCGTAACTCCAGAGAGTAGGAATAATCAATGTGATTGGCATTGAAACTCGTGATCATATGGCTAATAAACAGCTTCGTTTCCCCAAAACCGTATTTTAACCAACCATCTGTTGTGCCATTCAGTCGATGCGTTTTCTGTTTACAATTTTTCATGCTTATCTGTGTTGCGTTTTTTAGTAAAAAGGTGCGTGTAAAGTGCACCCCAGAAAATGGCTCACGTTACCTTTGCTGACTGTGAAATTCGGATGCCAGATTGAATCATGTTTTTCAGTTTGCCTGCATTTTTTCAATCTCGACGCAAAATCATACCCTGACTGTAGTTTGTTTTCCAACGAATCATGAATTTCTCCTATTCCAACAGTCATTCGCACACCTCGGGTTCTTATACACTGTGGTTTGTTTTGAAGCCTAACTCTGGCTGTTTCCAAAGTAATGAACGTCATAATTGTGTTCACATTTTTAACGGGCTATTTCGGTCCTCATTGTCAATTTCCGTAACTTTTTTTCCACAGCGAATGGACATTCCGGTATTTCGCCTTCAACTGATTCCCAACCAAATACCTATTTACAGGTTATTGGGATCCATGCTTTTTTAGATGAACGGTGTACAACAGTAATCGATTGCAAGTCCAAAATATTTTGACCGAATCGTAGTGTAGTGTCTGATACATCGGATTGCGATATAATCATACCTTACTTTTCGGTTATATCGTACCAAAAATAGTTGCTTTTTATTATTCACTAGTTCTTTGAACCCACTTTTTTGTAGATTAAAACTTCAAAGTGAACATCTAGCCACAGTGTTTAAACGGAAAAGTGTTTCTTAACTTTTTTTGCACTCAAATGTGGAACGAGTCAGTCAAATGTATTTATTACACACGTGGAATCTCACTGAGTTGTTGTACATCCACACGGTTTATTGGTGCCAGTTTTGTACATCTCGATATGATTGATGTGTGACTCGATGTCTGTTTAAGGTGGCCCAGAGTTTTTTTTGTTTATAATGCATCGGAGCAGAGTGGAAACGAATACTTTGCATTGAGGTTCCAATCTTATGGCGCAACTTACACTGACAGGATTTCTAACTAAATCCGGCCTGGGATCGCTCACCATACACACCTGAGACATGAATGGATTGACTTGACTGGGGCTATTCCTTTTTTCTGAATCGCATCTCCACGCAACAATTTTCCGGCTACTATGGTCTGTTGGCATTCTCTTATCAGATTCGTTTGGAATATCTGTTGTATCTCTCACGGCGTTGGGACTTTGGTGCAATGTGCCTGTTTCCACGGCCTGTCTCCCGGCACTTATGTCTACCACCTAGTTTGGATGACCCCAAATTTATAGAGCAATACCAGAGGTGTCCCATCTTAAGCTGATATCACGTAACAGAAAAAGGATATGGAGATATCTTGAAATGAAGAAGGCTAGGCATATTACGACTGTTGTATACGGTTTCCATCATCCAAAGTGTGCATGTGCCTTTTTTGAGGACGTTTTGAGAAAGGGTTGTAGAAAGCAAGGATCATCTAGAGAGAGAGAGAGAGAGAGAGTATCTGAAAATACACAACTATCGTG
The DNA here is from genome assembly GCA_008508345.1 of Paragonimus westermani. Classification (NCBI taxonomy): domain Eukaryota; kingdom Metazoa; phylum Platyhelminthes; class Trematoda; order Plagiorchiida; family Troglotrematidae; genus Paragonimus; species Paragonimus westermani. Next base: position 49,570 of record QNGE01000378.1, read on the forward strand.
GATAAACTTGTTCCGTGCAGATTTGTACAATATTATATTTCTCTAGACCTTTGCGCAGTGATTAACGGTTGACAGTTTTGCATAGCACGTCATGTGTACGACTGCTTCCATTCGGTTTCCTCTGTTGGTTAGATAGCCATGGTCCTTTCCGTGATCTGTGTACTGAGAGTGGCGGTTGTGATGAGGAACAATTTTTGTGCTCCACAGTACTCACTCCAGGTTTTCCTTGCTCATCCATGGTCGTGACGTGTGGATCGAAATCAAGAAGTATGAAAGAGGTGTTAACTTCCACCTCATCAGCTTTTTGCCAGTTTTAACCGATAAAAACGTGGTATTATGAATTCAGACTGTCTAAGATTTCCTTTGTCCCCTTGCCCGAAACTTTGCACATATGATCGGTGGTCTGGTGAACGAACACTTGTATTCACACTGTATATTTAGTTGTGATACTTAATGCCACTGATGGCTCGTTGAGCTGGCTAACTAACGCTCATGATAAATCTTGCCAACCAATACCATTTGATCCAAATTGTGAACGTGCTGGGGCTCGGTGTGTTTTAACTATGCTGGTGCAGGTGCTTATTCCTTTATCTGGTCACAATGACATTTCAGTTCATTCAACGTTATCGCTAAAAGCTAAGTTAATTCATATTTGAATTGGTTGAAATTTAAAGTTGATCACCGCATGTAGACTGCATAGATGTGCAGTTATTTGAAGTGTCATATTCTCTAAATTGATTTTGCCGCTGAAATCGACATCCTCTAACCAACCAAATGAATGTCCACAGGTCGCTGTTATATCACTCAGTCCGAAGACAATATGGTCACGAAATTTGCTGATTTATTGGGTTTGTGATTAGTAAGAAAGTAAGGTCGAAAAGTGGACTAGACAAAGCACAGACATAACGGCATGGTTGGTCAACTGTCTCAACTGATGTTCTCTGGCTTGTTAGTCTAAGGTCTTTTCCACTTTTTCACCTGCCCTTTGAAAACTGTTCGGTACCCCTGGAACTTTAGATGACAAATGTAATCTCGTTGGTTTTGCCCGGTTAGTTTGATTGTTAAAATCCGTTTTCCAATGCAAGTTTTGAAGTGGTTGAAAAGCACTATTCATTTTTTGGAACTTACCTTGTTTTTAGATGAATGTCTCTATTTGACTGTGTGTACGCACAGTCGCTGAGCCATATTCAATTGGCAAACTAGCCAAACTGGAATTAAGGTCATTTCAACAGGATTACTGGTTGTGCTTTTTCATTTTGTCATTCCGACAGAGGTCTAGACATTCCACAAGTTGGTTTGGTGGTCAACTACGACGTTCCACTGGATGCAAAAACCTATATGCACCGCGTTGGGCGTACCGCTCGTGCAGGTCGCACGGGGTGTGCACTTACTCTGCTGACTCAGTATTCCGTTGTGTTTTTCCTCAAAGAGATCGAATCCCGTCTGCTGTCCGCAATAGGCAATCAACAGCAAAGTGTCCCCAGCCTGGTTCAACCCAATTCCGAAGCAGATCGCGCGATAGAAGTTGCCATTGCTGAGTTAGACGTCCAAGTCAAAGAAGCTGGCGCAAGATCCAATCAGGTTCGTTGGTGGATACATTTCTCTCGATGCTGTTGTGGTCATAATGTAGCGCAATGCTTGCTGAACGAACATATCGTTCGCCGTTTAACGAATTATGGTTGATTGTATGGCTTAAATGTAAAGTCAACATTGTGATATTTTTTATCTGTCACAGTAAACACCTGTAATCGCACTTCACGTTTCGAGATGCGCCACTGGTATGTTTACTTCCGTTTATATGGTACTAGTAATTTTGAACTACATGATTTCGTGGGACTTACTGAACATCGGATATCATGTGGCAACCAATGGGTTTCATGTGCACGGGCTCAAATTGGCGGATTTTGAAACTAGTGTTGTGTTTTTCTCACTGTCCTTATGCTTCAACCATAACCCACTCTTCTTCAGAGGCTTTGCAGATGCATGATATTTTTTCAACGTAACCTGACAATTACCGTAATTGTCTCTCCTGTGCTTTCTGTTTCACCTTTCCACTCTCTAACCGCCTGCCCCCTGCTTACTGCACTCACTGACACACAAAGTCGTGTTCCCAAACTTCCTTGAGCTCTTAATTCAAACTTTCTCTCCTGAAAATGTATTCATTTCTTTTCGTACTGATATCGTGTCCACATTTTACAGTCTGCATTGATAATCAATGCCAGTTGGACGCAATTTCTGTTAGCTGTCTATGCCCAAATGGTGCCGTTTGTCATACTTGTACGAACATGAGCTTTTTTCGTATATTCCGTTTGTTTTAATTACAAAATCGTAAGCCATTTTCACATAGTTGAAAATTCAAATCACTGTAGTAAATCAGAATGGCTGTTTTATGGGTAATTAGGACAATATGACTCCAAGTAGAATATGGCGCCCCCAAATAAAATGTGCTGTTTGTTTTTTCGTGACAACTTTTATACATCGCTTGCTTATGCAGATGCGATGGTGAAGTTCCATTTCAGGCATCTTGGATGGTGCCGATCGACTCAATTTTGATACGTAAGCATTTCCGTTTCCGCACACTTCTTAACCAACAAACTTAAACTGTTCACAATCGACTTTAGATCCTAGCTGTTCATTGACTAACTCACTGAACTATTGTTATGCCTCATGATGCCAGTTTAAAAACATTTGTTGAACTCCTTTCTTCCGTAGCATTCAATACTTAGTAGGCAATAGGCCCACGTGTGGTAGCAGTTGATGTTAGAGAGTATGTGTGTGTACATCGGTTCATGCACATTGTTATACTCCAGGAAAGCCAATTTGCGCTCACTTCTGAATCTGAACGCAGCCTAGGTCGCCTGTAAGTCATCACCAAACGAACGCCGTCGTTATCTCGTTCCTCAAATTACGTCACTGATGCATATATCCATCAGGATCATGGAACCTTTTTCGAATTTTTCACCATTAAGGATTTCCGTCTCCCATCCGTCTGTCGGCGACAAATTTTTCTCTTCCCAGAGTAATCATGGAGCTTCCTAGTAGACAGCCAACTGTGCGGTTCCTTTGGGATTTGGGATGAGCAGAACCGTTCTACTTATCAAGGTCTTATAACCGTTTGCTCCCAGTCACTTGGCGTTTGGTTATATTCTGATGCCATTTACGCGCAACACTTCCCAGAGCCTGTCGCTTTGTTCTCCTTCGACGTTTAGCTGACGAAAGTGTCCTTTGGTCGCTGCGGTTGTTCATGCTATGCAGATCACGGTCAGTGGAAAGTTTGCGTGCTGTTGATTTAGATCATTCGGTATTCAGGTAAAGTGGCGGGCTATCTGAACCCCAGCGGGCGCGCTCCCGGACTGCGGATTGTGGAGCGGCCCTCCGTATGGAGGCTAATGACAAAATAAGTAGGGTTCTCAGGCAAACAAGCAATCGCGGACTATGAGCGATGATACTGTCAGAGCGTGGTGAATTCACGGTTGGCAGCCAGTTTTCTTATATGGTACCACATAGGCTCTTTGACGGCACTACGACATGACGTTTGTTACTCGCCACAAAAGAGTTTCAGATGCACATAGGCTCTGAGACAGCATGCCATCCGTCTGCCATGCTGTCCGTTTGGCGTTTGGACATATTCGGTCTCCGCTAACCATGGGCAGTTCCCGAGGAAAGTGTACAAACCACCATGGTGGTCACTGACTTCAGCGTATATAAAGGGTACCTGAATTGTTGGACCCCTTCCGAAGGGCGTAGGAATCAATTTGATCACCGGTGTCCGGCAACAGGAAGCAAGTGTCAAAACGGATCTACTACACCAGATCCGCCTTCTTGGGTGATTCCTGGAATTACTGCGCTGTTCCTGTTTCAACGCCATTCAGAATGCGTTCAGCATTCTTGACAGGTGACTTCCATCTGAGAAGCATATGGGCCGAACTTGCACTGGTCACCGGCGCCCAATGGACTGCGACTTCCGAGCTTCGTCCCGATGCCTTGTGGGGTAGGTTTCTTTTGAACTAAAGGCTCTGTTTGAGGCCTCTCAAGGTGACCTGCTTATTCGGACTGCACAACTGAAAAGTCAAAGATAGCCCTTGTCAGCAGCTCACTAACCTTCGAAACAGATAATTGTGAACATTTGTTGCAGTACTATGCGTTTTAGACGTCAGTGCACCACCTGAAGACTATCACAGACCGTCGTCAGCACATACTGATCACATGGCCGTTAACTATGGGTGGCGTGACTGTTTCTAAGATTGTAAGTCAACTGGGAACACCTGTGTAGATTTCGGCCATGCACTTGTATGTGCCACGTTTGCTCTCTATTTTAATGAAAAGTCACACAGGTCCCTTCACTGTCGGTCACGGATTGGTGTATCTAAACTTTCAGAGACACAAGTGTTCTGCACACATCAGAGTGCGCTTGCTTGAAGCACATTGAATACGTACACGGCATACAGTGCATGAGTTCGGTTGTGCCTTGTGTGTTACTACTGCTCGTTCAGCTGCTAACCGTTCGGTCTCCATATGATCACTAGAACTTCTTAACGCCCTTCGGATTGTTCCATTGAGCAGTGGGTGCCATTCAAATTTCATGTTATTCTACGAGAAGATCGTGAGACCTGATAGACACAGTGCGCTGTGAATATGGAACAGACCGCTACTACCGGGATCTTTATGAATTGTGTGCATCTCTCCCGAACATCAGGTGGTAGGAAGCCATGCATGAAGAAGATAATCTGCGAAGTTAGTGGTGAACCTGTTCCCAACCCACAATGACGTCTAGGACGCTCGGTTAAGTATTTACAACGGTTAAACCCTATGCCCATGCTAATAACTTAGTTTTCGGGTTACACCTGTGCTCCTTGGTCTGTTGACGTTTCTTCGCCCTTCGAAACAAAAATCTCACTTGAAATGACGTTCCGCAAACTTCACAAGGAATCTGATCCAGTCACCTTCTCTCGTCTTTTTCTAGTTGGAGGTTCAGGCGATAGTTTCGCTCAAAAAATTTGAAGTCGTTAAAAACATTCCAATTGACTGAGATTTGGCTAACATCATCCCTGCGTTCGGAACGGGCTCATGCATATAGAGATTGGTCCGACTCCTATTGCGTTAAAGTTGCTTGCAGCCATTGTACTCCATAGACTAAGCGGAACGTACGGACAGCATGAACTTGAGGAGTAAGCTGAGTTTCGCTCCGCCCATTGCGGTACCGATTACATTTTCACACTTCATTAGATACTTTGATGTCCGCCACTCACGTAGAAGGCCAAAACCTTGTCTTTTCGGGCATCAGAGTTGTCTTTGATTTGGCTAACAGAGCCGTATTTTGGGACCGTCAGTCGAGGAAGAGTGTATCTAAGACGTATGTGAACATCCTGAAAACTGTTTGCTGTCAGACCTCGGGCAGGGTTATGGCTTATGACAGCGTATGACTGACCTTTGTAATCTGAAGTAGGGTGTGACGAGGTTGTTCATTCTCTCCTTCTTTATTCAACTTTGCAAAGACGAGGTTTTGTAGTGTGTTCTGAGAGATTGCGGAGACAATGGTATGGAACTGCTCCTACACCTTCGACTTAGATACACAGAGTATGTACACGAAACCACTGTAATATATTATGGTTCCCAGACGACCTATACCACATTAGACTGACTAGAGGCTTCAATTCGTCTGAGTGCGAGGTGCTGTTTGAAGATTGACAAGACTGTGCGTCTGCTTTCACGCTTAGTGGTGAACAGCTGCGAGTGTTGGAGAAATTTGTGTACCTTTGGAGTTGCGTCAGCGTTTTCAGAATATCTGATGATATCACAAAAGGTATAGTTGAGGTTTAGATAACGTTTTCTAACTTAGGCCATCTGTGGCGTCTGCATGACCTCAGTCTTTCCGCAAGATGCCACATTTCTGCAAAGGCAACCTGTCGCCTGTCACACCGTCTTGTTTGAGAGTGATGTTTTAGGCTAAAAGCGGCAGTCTAGTTGACAGCGTATGACTTGGGCTGGAAATATAAGGCCACTTTTGTTGAGTCCTGCTGGTTTTCGATAACCTAATCTGTGTGGTTTGTCTACATGTACATTTTAACTCTTATTAACGCCTTTTTCTCTTTACGTTTAGTTTCTTTTTCATTATGCCCCTATATGTTCACCTATCGTTTGTCGTATGAGGATGGGCTATACAGCTCGCTTGAAGACCTGTCTCGTGACAGTTGTTTTAATGGGTCTGATTCTTTTCCAAACCCATACCACGTTCTGATAACTTGTTTCCACCATCTTGACACGATGTAATGTTTCGAGCATCTGAATGACCGATTTGACTAAGCTGTACTATGTGATAATGACAGTCGCTTATACCAAGTAGGCAGATGGTTGAGGATCTCATAGTTTGCATTGTCCTAGTCATTCGCGTTGGGCAATGGAATGAGATTAACCTTTCATTCGAAAAATTGCAGTATTCCTAGTTCACTACCACCCTCTTCCCAAACACCTTGCGCCACTGCATCTTAGTTGATAACCGTAATTGTCCTTCCCTTGACCGGGGCGTTCAGTCAGTATCTTAACCTGCAAGCAATCGTGAATTATCGCAACGGTGCCAATCCCACTGCGTATCAGCATTCTCACGGTAGATACTGGTTTGGTAAATAGATAATGCACATTCCCTGTATTTCCTTTTTAACAACTCTTCTCTGGATCTCAAAAGAGATAAGTAATGGAAGCGCTTCCGTGGCAAATCCCATTCCCTTCGACCCAGTTTCACCTTTCGACTTTGGTGTCGAGTTGTGATACTCGGAATTGGGGACTTCGAATAGTCTTAGAAATCGTACTCGAATTAAAACCTCCCAAGCAAGTAATAAGGAGGAGATCTGGTACTGGTAACAGTTAGCACTTGTTATTCGTGAGCTGAGACGCCGAATTTATGGATGTACTGCAGTATTAAATAAATCACCGTCTGTCATTGGCTGATCTTATTAGCACATGCGAGGTCATGAACTGTATGTTAATTAGTGGAATTCGGAGCAGATGAATTGGCGAATAACGGAAAGCACAACACTGAGACCGTTCGTCCAATCCTGATGCTGTATCTTTAACACAACATTTGGATTGGCCGCTTGTCAGATCTTCTGTTGTGTCGGGGTTTGGATACGCGGTGAATCGAGTAGATTTCCACTACACGCCTTCAACCGTAAAACAAACTGGCGAGTAAGCCGCTTTCACTCTGGTACTGAAACTCACTGGATGTCGATGTCTACCGTATTTCGGAGAGTAGAATCCAGATCTGTAGTCAGCAGGTCTACTCGATAACACCTCAGCTTTGAGCCGGACCCATATTAAAAATATTCTTCAACGGTTATCTGTTAGGAACGGCTCCAGACAATTAAACCTCAGCTTTTCAACATCTTCGCTTAAGACCCTACAAACCACTGTGATGATATTGTCAGACACCTTTCAGTCGGGTGTTGGTGCTCTCTAAATGTAAGCAATGATGCACTGGTCGTTACATTCAGAAGCCTGTGCCATCATCGGCTAAGTACGGGAAATGTAACCGACACGCGAGTATAGGGAAGTGTCCACCAATATAGGACGGGGACACAATGTTAGAACACTGTTAATATCTAATTGCCTAACACAATGTTAGAACACTGTTAATATCTAATTGCCTAACATTAACCGCTCTGAGTGGGGTATGTAAATTGGGTTTAGATACCTAACTGTTGACGTTTTTGCTCACTTGCATGCATCAGGTGACGTCATCTAAGAGTTAGGAATAGGGTCTAAATGCATTCTTTCGCTTCTTTTCTAAGGGTGATTAGATGAAAGGAGCATAACCACGTTGAGCACTCTGTCGATGGACCAGCCAGCTGGAGTTAGACTCCAGGTTGACTAACGTTGATTTGGCATGAAAAAGATAATGATACTACTAGGCTGGCCACGGTACATCTGGTTCGTCTCCTGGGCTGAGGTTCACGTGATTAACGGGGTCAGTGACGGGAAACGTTAGGTGGGACAGCGGCATCTAATCAAGTTCATTGCAGTGAATGCCGCATTTTGGGCAGCATATACCGTGTAGTCTCCACTTTCAACTTTGCTACTTGCTTGCAATATTTGGATACCTTTATGTCCGATATTCGAGCTTAGACAGCGGATGTATTGCGTTTTAGTTCTTCCTCTTGTATCTTCACGTTAGAAATGCTTTTTATTCCCGGTTCTTCATAATCTCATAGCAGTTGAGCATCACCGTCAATCACTGGCGGATCATCCGTCACGGTGAAACTGGCGGATCATTATCATTCTTTTGATATCCTTTTCGGACTGTTTGCCACTTAGATAACGGTTAGATGTGTGCGTCGACTGATGTGTTACGTTCACAAATTTTGATGTTGATTATGAAAACATGGTTGGCTTACGATCCAGATGTGGATGTATATTCCGATAGGAGGGTTCAATAAAACATTACAGAAAACGTGTTCTGCAAATGAAGTTGCACTCTCATTTGGACTATGCTTATTTGTGGCATCGTTTCGTTGATCGTTCGAGTTTGTATGTGAATAAAGTATCATTTCTGCTTTCTTATCTCTAGGCTACTGTTTTTGCGTGTTTGGCCGACTAATTAGTGTTTTGCAATCTCCGACATGTTGTTTCCCATAATAGTCACTCTAGTCTAGTCGTCTCCAAGGTAGTCGGAACTCGCCCTGCAGTTGCAACTTTCCAGAACGTTATGTTTGATAGTTGACCGACGGAGAGTGTGTAGTCTGTCAGGAACACTGAGTGGATACGAACCGCAATTTGTAACACGAAGAATGATTCCCGGCGTCTCACTCCCACTATTGATAGGTGGTAAGTTTAAGCCAAATCCGATCTTGATGCGTTTATCTATGGGAGTGCGCTCAGTGCAAATTATCTGTCTAAGGTGCACAATGTATCCGCGCGAGCTAGTCACCTAAGAATATTTCGTTTACTTTCAATTCTCACTGATGCTTGCGAGCAGCAGTGCGATTTTTTCTCCGGATATTCCCGTTTACTTGCCTGGAGGCGATTAATGGTCAGTGGCTAACATAATGTGAGCGTTAATGTGCGTGTGAAAATACCATCTATGGCTTGTGGACATACACTAAGGTTTGGGCTATCTGGAAGTAACCTGACTCAGCACACGCGTGGCGAAGTAAAGATCCCTACTTCTCATAATTTATCAGATCTATGCTTGTCTTCACAATAAGTGTTTTCCCCTATTATACTTGTTCGTGCATCTTATAAAATGGAAAACGGGACATAATCTCCACGTTTGTGAACACGGAATTTATCAGTGCAATTTGCCCGTCTTATCTTGTATTCCAACGGCCGCTAACTCTTGGTGACTTGCTTTCAATCACAGCCTTAACAACGCCCTTTGGTATTTCGTTCCATGTCATTGTCATGGCAATTCTCAAACTTGTCAAATTGGGTAACAACGCAAGTTGACTCTTCCTCGATGGTCTCATATGTGTCTACCGGGGTTCAGCTGTAGCACAGTTATTGGATAAGGAACTGGTGGTACTACACTAAAGCTTCCAATATTCGAGCTCTTTGTGGAGTTATATTGTTGTCTGCATATTGGATTATCAACATCCATTCGCCAACAACTTGTTCACATGATGGCAGAGAGCTAGCACAATCCATGTCAAGAGCTCCTTTGTTGTTTCGAAAAAAACGCCTGTTATGTCCGCTGGACATTTTTGTTAGTCGACCACTTCCAGGAGAACGTTCATAATTAAACTCTGTTCGCGTTCGATCCATCTTCAGTTCTTCTGTAAATTTTGAGCAGTGCACCCCTATTTGGTAAAACCAATTTGAACATTGTTCAATTACAGACGACGAGCACCTTACCGGAGGTCATATACACGCGAGTAGCACATCTCTGATTCGGACCAGTGTGTGATTTGGATATAGACGCAATCAACTGAAACTCAAACAAAAGGAATGAAATCGTAGGAATAGTAAGGTTTTTAGGACGAAAACGAATCGGTATGAACGGATGCGCTTTTAGACCCTAGTTGTATGTCCCATGGTAGAGAACGCTTTGCGACTGAATGACTGAAAACGTAATCTTTTCAGGTCAATTGTTGGTTCTACTTTCAGCCTCATCAATCAGAGTTGGATCTTAGAGAGTTCTCTATCGGTCGCGGATTGGGTGCTGGTTCACCGGCTGCTTGTGTTTAGTGTAATTGTCCTGAAAATACCGGACGATAACCTTGAGGTTGTCTTAGCATTACGGACTGTATCATGCGGTTGTGTCACCATTGATAAATACCAGTTTTGCTCCGGTCTGTCTATGGCTATATTGACACAGGTGATTGCTTTGATGGTGGCTTCCAATTGGTCGGAGTTTCTTGAGTTTTTACGTTCGTGTTTCTCCCACAGGCTGTAACCGCGATTCGAAAACGATCCCATTTATCTGGGAACCTTCGCGGATCACGCACTCCCATTGATATTCCCACTTCGGCCATGTCGGCGGTATCTACGAAGTTGATGGGGTTGAAACGTACCGCATGGGCCACGGAGGCGCCTTTGGCCAAAAGAGCCGAGATCATGGAAGTACTGCAGTCGATGACAGTCGAGGAAAAACGGGATTCCAGTGCAGACGAGCAACTGAATTGCAGCATCCCATCCGCACGCCGCCAGGAATCCGGGAAGCGCGCGAGACGAATGAGGAGCAAGGAGAAGAGATCCACACGGATCGATAAATCTTCTGGTGGTAAAAGAAAACAGAAGGAACACAAGCGATTCAGTCGGTGACCACTTTTGTGTAAAAAAAATGTGCAAAATGTATTCATTACTTTCTGTTTTCTTCCGTTCTAAAGGGGTCGGATGGATTTTACGTTAGCTGTCAATTTGCACAAGTCGATCAGCGTGCCAGTTCTTGGCTTCCTACATCTTCTGTTTACTCACAGTTTATTGATAGTTGCTTCGTAGCTGTCTGTCAGCCTCAGCATTTTGACTCCGTTAAGTATCACCTATCAGAATTCCCATTTCACTGATCACATAAGCGCACGCCAGGTGCACCGGTGTGTCTGTGGGTAAATTCCTGTCTGTTACATCCGACGCTCTACTTGATTACATATGTGCCGTGTACCTAAAATGTAAATGGTCCAACAAGGTGCGGTCTAAGCAGTCGTGGTTCAAACCCATCGGTATCACTGTGTTGCAGTATAGTGCCGCTATGACAAAGCATAGCGAAGAAAGTGTCATTTCTGGATATTTCTCCTTTCATGTTAAGATACTGAGCGCCGCTATGACGAACATCGTACTATGACTGCCAATTTGACCATCCTCGTATATTTGCACTGGTTACGACGTTGTGTGTGGAGTGTACTACAGATCAACGGCTCACGCCACTACCGTCTGTTGGTTCAGCTCGGTTTGGCTCATCCGAGCGAAGATGGGTGATGCTTTTAAAGATCCACAGATGAACGTTGTTCAGCTGCTTCAGATGAAGTGTCTTGGTGCTAATATGGCCCACGCGTTAACTGCTTTCGGAGACCTGTAAAAGGCCGTTGATATAAAGTGGTTTACGCCATGACCTCAGTGAATTAAACTCGGGGGTTACACGACCTCGAGTACTCACGGAGATCGGGGACAACACGAGCGACCGGATGTGCCATCGCCCAATGAGGTCGGACCAATAGATGAGGAATGGCAGGCGGAAAACCCGTCGACGGAAGGCGTCGATCCCACACACAAATCAGGCCGAAATGCACACGACGTGTGCGCAGAAACCGAGGATGTTGGGAACTTCAGTTCTGGTTCATAAACGCGGGCACAAGCGTAGCATTGCAACCAGCGAGATGTACGATAAAGACTGTGATTTATTGAACACTTTTTCGCTACAATATCACCTATTTTTGCCATATGCCTCTAAACGTATGCTTTTTGAGGTTGACTTGGTAACAGCGTGTATACGTTTAGCGTTTGTGCCACAAAGCACACGAAGGAATGTACCGAGTTACACTTCAGGCCAGAATTGTTTTGCATCACAAAAATGGCGAAAATGTCAAGTTTTTTGTTGTGACCACTATAACAGATCAATACTTGGTCCACCAGCTTGCGCTATAACCTCATTCTCCTGTGTCCCAGCCTGACCATTTGTGTGCCAGTGAATTTTACGTTCGCCATTCCATCTTCGTCTTTTGGAGTACAAACCCTAACTGAAGTTTGTAGTTAGTAGGTAGTGCAGTACGGCGATCGTACCCAATTCGTCTGCATAGTTTCGCAATTTGTCATCATGGTTATCTGGGTCTTGTGCACCCACATTTGTTTCTTATTCTCCTCTAACTGTGATATTATTCCCTTTGAAATTCACTATTCTTTGATGTTCCTATGGTGTATGTATTAGGATAGCACTGATTGTGAACACAAAGAAACATTGTTTTTTCGTTTTATTCTCTCGATTTTGACGACGGTGACTGTAACTCACACGGTTATTGGTTTGTGCTCCAATTATCACGATTGCTCTTGTTTTATGGGTTCGAGTAGTATGCTTGTATTTCATCCACGCACTTTCTACTTTGCCGCTGGACAATGAAACAATTCGCATTGTTATGGCTGAAAACTCACTTGGATATTTGATCCATCCAGTGCACTATGCCCTGGTTACTGATATTGCGAAAAGATCAATCTTGTGGGTGGTTCCCATTTAATCTATGTTAATGGACCGCATACGTTAACTAGTGCATTGCTTATGCCGGGGTTGCTTTGTACATCAGGCAGAATGTTGTCGTGTCGCAATATCTGTCTTCTTACTGACTCAGTCTCTGTTGTTCATGTAGCTTTGGTCTTCAACCACTACAGACATTCGCGTTTGTTTCATTGCTGTGAAAATTTCAACTTTCACTTTAATTTCGATTTTGTGGACCTTGCAGAAGAGGTACTATCAACGTTCTTAAACTGTTGGACCCGGTGAACTTGATACTAGTTGATTACGATGGTCGTACAAATAATCGGTGCGGGAAAATCACGAACAAAAAGGATGCAGTGTATCTTAATGCCACTGCGAGACTCGAATGTCTCGTACGTTCTCCCAGAGTAGTTGGTACTCCAACTGTGATGATCCTCTTCAGACCCATCAGCATTGCACGACCCACAATACGTTTGTTTTGCTAATACAGGCATGCATCTCATCCCCGGTCAGTTTTTGCCTCCTCATTAATCAGAAACCGTACTTCATTTTGTATCGTTTTTTGTCTAAGTTTGTCGTACGTCTTCAGGATTATCGCGAATCATCTAAGTCATTGTGTGTGACAAGGTTTGCAATGGCGGTACCAGTTTTGCACGATGAGTAACCGAAAATTCTTGTGCATTACCTTGTCTGAATAATGTGCTCTATTTTATCTGACAGTCACCGAAATCAGCACCTTTTTTAAGTATAGCTTGCTAGCCCTACTTTTGCGGTGTTCTTACTTAGGAACTCCGCACAACGTCCTTTCGTTCAAGAAGCAATTGTTTTTACTTTTTCATTCTCATTGTTGCATCCAGTTGTGTATTGCCAATTCTTCTGTGTATCAATCGCCGAACTTTTGAAAAAAGTTTTACGCAGAATTAGCTCTGTTGTGTTGATACAGCACTCTGTGATTTTCCATATTCAACTATCTATCTTCTTTTATTGGGTTCCGATTGTGTACTTGATCTTCCATCCATATTATCGGTGACCTATAGCAAATTAAACTCTCTTAGAAAATGATTTAATTTGAAAATTGCGTTGCATTTTACTTTTCATGATATTGAAGTAAATGGTTCATTCAAACGACCACTACTCTGTCGAGGTGCTAAATCTACGTTGATCCAGCTTACATGGAGGATGGTTGGCACAATCATGTGGTTGTGAGTTATTCTTGTCCTCTTAAGTTTTGCTACTCGATTAGAATGTCAACTTGTCTGTTTTCACGTTTTAAGCTATCCGTTATCATGTAGCGTCACAGGTTAAATGTTGGCTAGCTATTACTGAGCAGACCAAACCCTGACAGGAACAGGTAGGGTAACCCGGATTGTGGTTCGTAACTGGTAGATAAACGTTGTTTTCACTGCACTGTCCCGAACTCGTGGCTAATAACCTTGACTTCTTCATCCTGTCTAGTTGTTAGCCTCAAGTCCATGGCGACTACCTAATTTGCCCATGTACTAGATGCTAATTGTCAGCCAGTTACTCAGACCTGAGTAGATGCCACCGGATCTTGGACCCAATATCTTGGATTCATTCGCCAGGGTCAGTACCATTGAGTCATCTGTAGCATCCTCTTGAATTGATAGTTTTCATTTGTCTGGAGTGGTGGTGACTTCATTTCACTAGTGGCTGCCGTCGATACTTAACTGCCACATAGTTATGGAGAAGAAATGTACTAGATTAAAATTGAAAGTCATAGAAAGAATGGGACTTGATATTTACAACTCATGAGCCTGATTCGAGACATGTAATATCAGAATGTCCACATCTTGTAAACAAGCATACGGATTAAGAAATGGGTGTAAAATGTCATCTGTCCTTCACTAAGGGTTTCATTTATGGTCCTTGCTTCACGGATGATTCAGCCAAGTAGTAACAACATTCATACGATTGAATTCGAATGGTCATCTTTCCAACCACCGCTTGTGAGTCCTAGGGGCCCTGGCTTGCGAGAACAATCTGACTTACTGTTGACTGTCATGGTTTCTCTTCACGACGTAGTCGTTTGTTCACCTCGAACATTTAAATTTTGATAAACAGTCTCAGTGTGGGAAAAGATCGACTGGTTTTCTTTGTATTGTGGCCAACAACCATCCACGTTTGTACATCTTCTGGGACTGAACCTCATTAACTAATTTGATTAAAACCTATTCTAAGCTGTGTATTCTGTGCCAGCTGAACTTATCCTCACGATGAACTTATCGAGTGGAAGCTTGGACTCGTTGATTGCACGGATATGTAACTGAAAGTGTGAACAACTTGCTGGGTGACGTTCGCTGATACAAGTTGCCTTTTTTTCATATGCGGTGACTTCTTCCACCCCCTCTTCCGGTTTTGGTTTTTCACAGCAAATTTTATCTTAAAATCATATCACTGTCATGCGACTTCGTCCTAATTGATATCGCGATATGATATTATCTATCGCTATGTGAAACACATCGGTGATCAATGCTGTCTGAGACTCCTTGATTTGCAACGCTGACGATTTTTGTGATCGAACACTCCACCGTTTCTGAGAGGTTTACCGCTTTTAGCTGAGAAACCATGAGAGTAATATTTTCTGAAACTATTTGTGGAGTAGGGAAATTGTTTTTGACGGTGCTGGTTTTCTTCTGTACTCTACCGAAACCATCAGTTTTGGTGGGATTCGTTAACTTGCTCTGCACGGGCAAATGTACGATTGAGTACCACTCACTCCTATTGTCGCATTTTAGTGTGTTTACCCGACAGTTGAAGGATGTGAATTACGTTGGTAATCCTGAGATGCGGTTACCCCTAGTAGTATTTCCTATTTACTCTAAATGAGCTGTTTATCAAGCTGGGCATTCTAAAGTAGTCACCCCCTAACTGTTTCCATAAAATCTGAACTCATCTCTATTGTACTTTTTAATGATGTCGTTTCTTCATAGTCTCTATCCGTTAGAACTTACTAGGAATTATTGAAACCGAAATCTGAAAGTTATATCTTTATAGTTCGTAGCTAATCACACTTGTGATGGCTGTCAGCTAAATCCTAAGGTGCCCATTAATGTTTTGAATAAAAGAAGTTTCCACTTGTTAAAAAAAATCAAGCTCGTATCCGATTTCAATTTGTACACCCATCCATTTTAATCGAGCAAAATAAATGGGTTTAAAAACACGCAGCCGTTAGCTGACCCAGACCTGGTGTGAAGATTGCACCGTTCGTGCGTTCGATTCGCCACATTCTTTCGTATAGTTACTCGCCGCTTACTGACAGGCCTCCTGATTGGTCATTATTGAATGCGTTACCATAGTTTTCAGTCTTCACACGTTCCAACACTCCCGTCGCAACTGCATTCAGCTGGATAGCTTGTCCAGAAGACGCCATGCGATTCTGATAAAAGTGGAACTTCAAGTTGAACATCACTCATATTTGATCGTGACCCTTAAATTCAGGTAGATAGGGCGACCTGATCATGACTCACAAGCGAAAGTGTCGGAGCGTTCAGATATGATAATTCGGTCTTCCCTAATGTGAAGTCAATGGTGCGTGGCAGTTGTTCTGTTCTCTACCTTGGCAAGGATGTGCACTACTGACGAGCTCCACTGAGAGCGAAACTCGAGTCTAATGTTTCTTTTCTTAAGAGGTCTGCCGGAAAGTCTACTTGAATGCGAAAGCTGCGGGCAAATGTGAGTGATATTCAGCTCGAAGTTAATTGAATCCCGAATCACTCGTCAGTAATCTAAGAATGGAACTGTTCGGCAGTACTGATTTGCCTTGAAAAAGACCATTTTAGTGCCGATTTAATCCATCTCTGCTGGCGATTATACTGGTGGCCCTTGTTTTTGTGCAGTTAATGAGCTGCGCGATGCATTATTGTTTTTATCTGCCACTATACACCCTAAGGTACAAATCTCCGATGCCAAATCATATGCAGTTCGATACTGTTGGGAAGCATTTGGCCAAAGTGTTCACACTGGTGTTCCACGGACTAGGTTCAAAGAATCGAGCACTTCAAAGTAGACGGCTAGTACTTGGGGCTGTTTTCCGTTTTCGCAAGTTGTGCCGGTGAACCAGAACAGTCTGACCGGAAACTATTTGAGCTGTAATCCCTCTCAAGAACTTTTATGGAATGCAACGGTAACGCGACGTGTTGCTTCACTCAGGGTTTTAGGGAGCAGACGCGGCGCATGCTAAGCTATAAAGTATCCTTATGACAATAGTTCGTGCAGTGAGATTATTTCACATAGAACACAACCCTCATTTTGTCTCAGCCATCACATTCAGATGAGGCTTTCGAGCAGTCCATTGTGATAAGAGGCACTGGACACGAGTTTCGCTCTCATTAGAGCTTAATAATGCATATCCTCGTTCAAACTAACATCTGCACTCTGGCCCTCGTGATTGTGTGGCTGATATATATGACCGGTCAATTACATGTAAGCACTCAATCACCACCCTGTGTGAAGTTTTCAGTTTGTCCAGCCATTTCGAGGGGCAAGTAAACAACCGCTCTGTTCAATCCAGTTGATAACCCCGTGATCAAGACTTCTAAGATTGAAGCTACCATTTCCACTGAATTAATTGTGCATGGTGTTCCATTTGAAACAATCTTATTGCCGAAACTGTGATGTATATTTAGTTAATTTGTTACCGGTAAAAGCTTCAAGTGCCCAGTATGAGCAGTTAGTGGCACAAGTTATGAAACTGTGTTAAGAAATAAGTCTGTCGATAAACTGTGGGGACTCACATTTAGCACTTGACTCCTGATCAATAGCGGTCAGCTTTCACATTGACCCGATAGGTAACGCTAAATCTGAACAGTGCGAGCGGGAATGAAATAGGGGGTGTTTCCACCGTAGGATTGTGTGCTGATGTATACCCAATTTTGTGTTACGTCTCATACTTATCATAGAGTTTGGTAAGTAGCAGTGAGTTCAGTATCGGAACCTGTTTGTTGTGGTATTGTTCACAGCCTAGCTCCATGACGACTAGGTTGTTGGGTAATGTGTAAGTGGTACCAATACCATCGGTGCCGACAGACAGGCCACCTGACTGTGTGGGATCACTGGCCACTGTTCGTTGTAATGTGAGAGTTTTTGACGTATCGAATTCAGCACTGGGTTAATGTGTACTTAACATGCCTAATCAGTTAGTCACAGAACTATGTATGCAGTTGTGATTTCATGTCGATAGCTCTGCTGGTCAAATGGAGTCGATGAGAGGGCTACATCCTTGTAAGTGGATTCGTTGGCAGCGTGATCAATAAACACTAAATCGTTACTTCTAGGTAACCAACTAGCAGCCGTAATTGGACTTAACCACCGTTGCTTCGTATTTTGCGAGTGGGTAACTGGGTCCAAATGTGACATTTTTGAGCTCTAGACATGGCGTCGTACCTCACCTGGTAGAGCGCTAGCCGCATTTGAGCTTTCTGTTTCGAATGCCGCCGAAGTGCCGATTTCCCGCAATTGGGTCTGTGTTGACATCTCAAGTTTGACGGTTCCGTATTCGTATCGTTCATGGTACCATTGAGCAACAACCTCGCCAAGTCCACATAGCGACAGCCGGGACCTCTTCAGTTCGCATTCCGGTAAGGACATTATTTGATGACTGCCCTCATGGTTATATATTTGTAGTCACTTCACCAGTGTCAGTGATTGCCTATGCCGTTACAGTTCACCAAGTTTGACTAAGTCCAATCCTTTTGGTTGGATCGGAGTGCAATCAGCATTCAACACCTGAGTTTAATAGACAGGATTGAGTGTATGCACCAACTGTCACCGGCGTGATTATCAATCCAGCGTTGGTAAATGCTTCCTGTTGATTGTTCGTTCTCTGCCAACGTGTCTGTTGCACTTGTTGAAAATAATTTCTGGTGAGTTATGTTCATCCACGAGCTATGACTTACGGCTCAAGTGCATAAAGTCTTGTGTTCAACTTCATCATCATGTGTATACCATCGCGGCACTGAAAGCAACCATTCCAGTGCGCGCAGTTCTGTTTGTTTTGTTGGTTTATACCTTCAAAGCAGTATGAGTACCCCTTCGCTGTCTGGCACTCACGAAGTAATTCCGAGACCCGAGTTGGGGTAAGGTTGAACGCTTGTATGAAATATTCAAACGACCTTACTGGCCAGACAACTCTTATCAGTGATGATTTTGCACAGCCAATGGGCAGCAGCCTTTTGAACTCACCTTATTGAGGGGAAAACAGTTGGTTCCATATCATTGAGCCTTCGCTAGCGAACGTCATGTGTATTACCAGTATGATAAAGTTGAAAATCCAAATGTTGTACAGAGCGAGCAACGACGGAGTCGTTGTACGGATATAGTCTGAAACGTTCATGAATGATTCTTGTGCACCGGAATCTAGTGCTGTCTTGTGCGAATAATGAGTAGGGCAAAAATGTCTCATTCTCGAGGTGTTACACTAGAGGGCAAAGTCCTCACCAAGGTCTCCTGAAAGTGATTGAACTGGGCTTCCTTTTCTTATCAAAAGTAAGGACCGTGTTTCCGTGTGTAGGATATCTGAGAGTTGGGCATTCTACTATTCATCTGGGTTAGCTTGAAAGTTTCATCGATGTAGTGTACTTTTTATAGATATAGTTGGTAGGTTTTTGTGCAGCTTAGACCGGTCTTATCGAAACACTTGATACTGCGCCATAAAAACCACTTTCGAAAGATGTAATTCGTGCATTTGAACACTCATCTTGTTGGACGGTAGACTTTGTTAGCTCAAGAAATCAACGTCTGGTTTTCATGTTGCATTGGTGGTTTTGTTGATCTTTTAAGGGAAGCCCCTACGCCAATAACATGCATTGTCATCAGGAACTTCCGAAATACTTGTCGTCTTTGACATAGTTCCTGTGATTACTCGAGCAATATACCGTTTTGGTTTGTTCCATCCTATCTCGTTCAAGTAATTGAATCGTTTAGAGTTTTCATATTATTCCAGTTGTTTACATGAGGTACAACACTGAGTAACTGCTGTATTCCCCGAAAGTATACACGAGGCTTCCGCTGGAAGAAACCTACCGCAGTATTTGATGCAAATCGGTCGATTCGTTATTTGTTCCGTTTAGACAAAGTTTCCCAAACTTCTCACTCATTTATTGTACAGTTCAACGCAAGGTGCACTGACGCTCCGATGATAATCATCCGACCAGTCTCATGAGGATCTTCCACTCACCTCATCTTGTGCCAAGCCAAAGCCTTCAGTACGGCATGGTTTACATGATTTCATGGGAAGATTGATCAATGATCTCGGGTATTCAAATACGCGTCCTTATTCATCTTTCTCGCAATAGAAATAATGCTTTCGATAACAATCACTTATAGGACCGATTCACAGGATGAAATTACATGATGGCAACATTTTTTTAGACATTGTAAACAGTGGTAGCGTGATCTTATTTCTACAGATCTTGAGTAGATGATGGTAAATTGCAGTAGTCTAGCCTTTTGAGCCCCTACTCAGCAGACAATGACCACTTTGTCATAAAGAAGATTTCACATTCCTAAAAAATTTTATTGTTGAAATAGGTCGAATGGTGCTTCAATAAAGACTCCCTCCCTAAGGAAACCGTTCGGTCTATTGCCAGTTGAATGCGATTGTTGCTTGCTGGCTTGATAGTGACTGGCAGAAATTACGTCCCAGTCATTTATCGATGTGTGCGGAGAATCCATCAGAGTTGCCAAAAGGACACTCACAGTGAGAAGGACAAAGCAGCTTCACGACATTAACAAAGCGATAGAGATGTTCAGCTCTACCTGACTGATTCACATACTGTAGCGAAAAGGCGTCCAATAAAGCACAATCTTTGTCTGTCGCTGGTTCGAATCCAGCCGAAGCCCTGACTTTTCACAGTTGGGTCTCATCTAAAT